>JAIUZE010034350.1:0-12643 GCA_022085475.1 Heliosperma pusillum | reverse complement strand
TTTTGACTATACTAAGAAACCAAATTTGCCTAAGCAATAGCCAAAAACTCATCGGCGACATGCTAAAGAACCTAGACAACATCAAAGACCTAGATCACCTCCAAAACCCAAACCTAAGCAAAGGGTTGTTAGACAAGTTTGGGTACGAAAAGATATGATATATAGAGTAACTAACAATAAAGGACCCAAACTTAATTGGGTACCTAAGAGTTGCATCTAAAATTTTTTTTAGGTAATCGTGAAAGAAACAACCATTGGTACCTTGATAGTGGCTACTCAAGGCACATGACTGGAAATAAAAAAAAATTTCTTTCACTAAAACCCCTTGATGGAGGTAAGGTCACTTTCGGAGACAATAAGAAAGGAAAAGTCATCCGTGTTGGTAAGATTGATATATCTTCCTCTCACTCAATTAGTGATGTGTATTTAGTTGATGGCCTCAAGCATAATCTACTAAGTATATCTCAATTATGCGATAAAGGAAAAAAGGTTGTCTTTCATTTAGATATTTGTCGCATTATAATTGAAGGTACTAGTAGAGTGATACTTGAAGGTCATCGCAAAAGGAATGTTTATATGATTGATTTGAATGCTATTTCTACAAACTCTTTTACCTGCATGAAAGTAACTTTAAATGATATGTGCTTATGGCACAAAAAATTTGGTCACATAAGCTCTCCTATTAAGAATAAGCTTAAAAGATGGGACTTGGTTGAAGATTTTGCCCAAAATCAAGTCTGACCAAGAAAAGATGTGTGACACTTGTGCCAGATGCAGGCATGTGAGGTCATCTTTCAAACCTAAAAGAGTAGTAAGCACGAATCATGCCTTACAACTTGTGCATATGGATCTTTGTGGTCCAATGAAGGTAAGAAGTAGAGGAGGATCCAGGTATATCTTTGTTCTAGTTGATGATTACTCAAGGTATGTTTGGCCTATATTCTTACACTCAAAAGATGAGACTTTTGATGAGTTTGTTTGTCTTATGAAACTCGTCCAAAATAAATATAAGTCTAATCTTGTTTTTATTCGTACGGATCATGGCACCAAATTTGGCAATCATTCTTTCATAGAATATTATAAGGCAAATGGTGTAGGGCATAACTTCTCTGCACCACGAATCCCATAGCAAAACGGTGTAGTTGAACGTATGAATACAACCTTAGAGAATATGGCTCGAACAATGCTTTTGTGTAGTGTTCTTCCTCGTAACTTTTGAGCTGAGGCCATTAGCACTTCTTGCTACATTCATAATCGTGCTATGGTTAGACCTATTTTAAAGAAAGCCCCTTATGAACTTTTTAGAGGTCGAAAACCTAATATATCCCATTTGCGATGCTTTGGGAGTAAATGCTTTGTTCTTAACAATGACAAGAATAGGTTAAGTAAATTTGACCCTGGGAGTGACGAGGCAATTTTTAATAGTTATTCTGATCATACAAAGACATTTAAGTCTTTAACAAACGAACTTTATGCATTGAAGAAAGTCCAGATACATGTTATATTTGATGAGAATGATTTGTTTAATAAGCCTATACAGGATGATGAGGAATATGTAAATGAACCTGACTTACAACTAAAAAAGAATGATCCTCCAGAATTGGATGAGGAAGAAAAGGAAGTCGAAGGTACAACTGATGAGATTGAGATTGTTTCAAGTGATAAAGGAAAGAGAGCTGGGGTTATAGTTGATGATACTATAACTTCCTCTCAAAATAAGGAAATGAATACTAAGGATATGACTGATGGTGCTATAACCTTAAATTCAGGCCATAGTAGTGAATCCTGGGTTATACCTAACTCAACTACAACCCCAGGATTAGATTCAGGAGGAACTATACTTAATTCTGAGCCATTTGAAGCCCCCACCTCAAACTCAAATGAAGAAGTGCCTGAGACATCAAAGAAATGGAAATATAAAGACTCTCATCCAACGGACTCGATCATTGGTAATCTAAGAAAATGTGTTCAAACACGTAAATCGTTGAACAACTTTTGTTCCTTTTTTTTTCCTTCCTTTCTACCATTGAACCAAAGAACATCAAGAAAGCCCTCAGTGAACCAGACTGGATCGTTGACATGCAAGAAGAATTATAACAATTTGAGAGGAACAAAGTTTGGCAGTTAGTTCCTAGACCAAAGGAACGATCAGTTATTGGCACTAGATGAGTGTTCAAAAATACGCTGGATAATACCATGTTTTTAAACTATAAAAAGCGTTATATGGTTTGAAACAAGCACCAAGGGCTTGGTGCTATAGATTGTCAACATTTTTATTTTAAGCAATTTTAAAAGAGGATTTGTCGATAAAACCTTATTCCTGAAATCCGAAGGGTCAGATATATTTGTTGTCCAAATTTACGTAGATGATATTATTTTTGGTTTAACTAATAATAAACTCTGTGTAATACCCGTAAAATCATCAAATAAAATAAAAAGGGAAATTTAAAGATAATAATAATAAAGTATTATAAAGAATAAAATAATAAGAACTAAAATGGGAAATTAGTAGCGGTACAACTGTCACGTAACCTAAAATTTAATCCGACTTTGAGACGATAATCTAATAACGCTATCATCGTCAAACGGTAAAAGAATTTATAATAAAACATATTCCTTAAATTTATTTTAATAAGAGAGAGCATTATATATATATATATATATATATATACATTTAACCCTAGTGTCGATATTAGGAGTCTCAAAATATATCGTCACGCTTCGTTTTCCGTGTCGCGGAAACCCGACTCAACACTAAATAAATTCCTAACCCATCTAGTCTAGATACCTAATAACCACCCTATAGCCACCCTACATGCCAAGGAGCCAATGCATGTTGAAGCATGTCCTCTTTTGTCTACTTGGGAGCCGTCTATCCCCTTCCCCATACCCTTCTTTTTGTCTTTCCAAAACCTCCACTCCAACACTCAATAAACCCTATAACTCAAGCTCCCACCAGAATTATTAGCTCACTCAAACACTATCAACACAAAAAAAACGTAGAGAGATAGAGAGATAAAAAACCAAAAAAAAAAGGAAGAAGAAGAAGAAGAAGAAGGAGAAAGCTAGGAGGAGGATCTTGTCTATACACCAAGATCTTCACCTTGTAAGGACTAAAATACTAAACTCTTAGCATTTTATTCTCATTCAACACTTAATCTTGAGTAAAATAAAACCCTTAAACGAACTATAAGAGTCTTCATACATGCATGCAAGAACCTATACACCTAACAATCATCAAAGTGTCAAATCCGGAGGTTGATAACTAACAGAATAAAACTCAGACTTAGACTTGTGTTATTGCTATGAAAGAAATACGTGTTGTAGGGCTTCATGTCTATATTAAGTGTACAAAATTTTGTCTTAATCCCTAGAGTCGTTTGAAAATGAAAAATCATACAAAAAGAACATGATTCTGGACAATCGAATCTGCTAGTCCCAATGTTTGTGTCTTAAAAAGTAACTTAAAGGATTAATGAGGACAAACCCTTTTACCACAATGAACTTCAATTACTATAGAGTATATTAGGCCTTGGAATCAACTAATTTGAATTTATAATCTTTGTAATCTACTTAAAAACATTTTGTGACTCATATTCTGACCACTAGTTAACGATCCGACCAATAGTACATCTTAAACCTATTTTTGGCTAACATTGTATAAACATAAAAGTTGGTAGACTACATAATAGACCAATTGGAGTTATTTTCGTCCAAGAATATTAAGTATTTCATTTTATATGGTTTTTGCAACACAAAATGACAATCTGGAAACCTGATAAAATATTGTTCTTTAGATCGATAGTTGAGAATCTACCATTTTCGAATAGACCACTAATAAATAAAGTTATACTAAAGATAAATTCTTGATATTTGACTATGATAAACTTTAATGAAAGACATGCATGTTGGCCTTTTGTAAACCGATATTTCGACTATTTATACACCCGAACCAGCCCAAAACTTTCTGTGACTCGGAAACCGTCATGTTTTACTAAACAGAAATTTCATAGGCCTTAGAGTCGTTTTTGGACTATTAGTATTTGACACTTAAAGTTGTAGGACATCTTAAAAAATCCAACCTAACTGGTCTTACCCCCAAAAAGATAAGTAACGAAGGAGTTATGACGTTTTGAAGTCACTATTCAGAATCTATAAAACCGTAAAGTATGTATAAGACAATAAACTTGTATAAACCAAGTGTATAAGCTATAACTTGTTAAACTAAAAGCACCAACTTGATAAAATACTCTTAAATATTCTGACCATGAACTTAGTTTGCTTTCTTAAGAATAAAACTCGGAACAAAACGTTCAAAATGGAAACATACCAAAAACCGAGTAAAATACATAAAACCATTTGAACTAGTTAAGGACCGACTTGAATAATTTAGTAACGAGTACTTTATGTATATTGTAGACTTGGGATTTGTAGAAGAAGCACTTTAAACTTCTAGACCAGCTCATAAGGTAAGGGAAACGCTTGTCCATACACTTTTCTTGAACTATTGAGTATTGTTTCAAATGTTATATTGTGTATAATGTTTATAATGGTTGTTATTATAAGTTTGGATTATTGTGATGAAATATTGAAAAATAATTGATGTTATTCCGTCCTTTGAAGTGTTGAAATATAATAAAGGACTCATAACTTTTAAGAGTTTGAAAACCAAAACCGTTTGATCTTTTGTACAAATTATGGAGATGGTTAATCTCAAGAAATGGATTTAATTGTTTGGAAAGGGTTTTGATTTTTGGTTTGAACGGTTTTGGTAGAGGGGTAGGTTGTTCCCAACTAATAAAAGGGGACCTCCTATACAGAGCTTTTGGTGGGGGTTAGTTGATCGAGACCCCGTCCTCTTATCTTCCTCCTTGGGGTTGGCCCTTGGAGGGGTGTGCACACTCGGGATTTTTGGACAGTTATTATACATGGTTTGGTGAACCCCGTCTTATCCGGACTAGGGCGAGGGAATCCTCTCCATACGGCCTCTATCCATTACTTACTAAAGAAAGTGAAGAAATGTTTTCTTCGAAGGAAAGTGTTGTAAGATTTGGAAGGACTAACTATTTTGGATCGGATTTCCTTATTTAGAAACTTGAACTTCTCAATGATATTCTACTTTCTTATGAATTCTAAATTTTAAGTAAAACTCTTATTTATTTTTTTTGGATTGTTTACCTTACTCAACGTTATTGTTGACCCTCTTTTGTTTTTGTCCTTAATTGGAACTGCTATGACCACTATTGTGAGAGCAGATCGTGTGACAGGTAATCCAAGGAACTAGGACGTGGGAACCACGGGAGAGCGCGCGCGTTATTGTTTTTATTGGAAACCACTGTTTAGACAATTATCTTTATTTTGCATCATCAAACTTATTCGCTTCCGCAAGCATTTGGATTTGGTTTTAATCGGATTTTACTCTTTGGTTTTTAATTCACGTGGACATTTACCCCTTTCAATTACATGATTTAAATACTTCTACTACAATTGGTTCAAATGTGACACATCCATATTCCGAATTTTACATGAAAACTCTATTTTTAAATATAACGGATTATGGGGGTGTTACAAAGTGGTATCAGAGCGGGTTTCCTTCTTGGATAGGTGATTAGATCTTCATATCTCTTCACCACCCGCAAATAGACCAACCTTGTTTAATATTTTCAAAATAAATATTCTATTTACACCGCAAACGTAATTTCAAAACTGTCTTGGAAATTCTATATAATATTACAAACTTCTTTTCAACGTGGTGAGGTTGTGTGTGGGGATACTTGGGACGATTGTTAATACGATTATGATTATTAATATTAATATTATTTTAATTTCAAATATGAATTTAGGATGGCTTTTCCTATGGTTGGTTCACACAGTATTCGGATGCACCCGGATACGTCCCTCGCAGATCATAGTCTGCGCATGAAAACCTACATAGAATATTATAACCATCTGCACCCTCGAGATTTCGAAAACTGCCCTTTCTACAAGTGGAGAATCCTCATTTGTTCGCTTACGGACACTGGAGTTTACGCTGGGTTCGCTGGCGAACTTCATGACGAAATAGAAGCCTACGAAGAAATGAGACTAGAAGACCCCACTCTGCCGGAATATCCGGACAATCATAACCTTGAGGAATTGGTGAGAAGATGCTACGAGGAGGATGATGTCCCATATGACGGGGAAGAAGAATTAGTGGAAGACGAGGACATGGAGGAAGACGAGGACATGGAGGATGATGAGGAGATGGATGAGGGAGAAGGCGATGTTATCGACCCTCCTAGTCCTGGTAGAGACCATTAGACTATCCTCAGCCTAACTAAGGATGACCATGTGAACCGTTATTCTATTTTATTATTCTATAAAAGTTGGACCGTTAAAATTTTTGAATTATTGAGTTTTGAACAAATTGGGGTTTTGTTGAAATTTGAAATTTTCTACTGATTATTATTAGCTATAACCCTGTTTCATTATGAGTGAATTGCCTTATTATGCACATTTATTGATTTTGCAATATCGCCTTATGCTAACATCCTCGCATGTACTAGAATAGAAATAATATGATATAGTAAACCTGACATAGGATAGATACTATGTACATACATACTAAATATTAAATGTGTTTGTTACACCACGTAGTACCGATGGCCCGACCCCGCAACAACCCCGTCAACAATGAGGACAACAACCAAGATGACAACGGGATGAATGAAGTGGTTCGACAATTGGTTCAGATTAACACTCGTTTGGCAGATTCCATGGAAAGAATTGCCCAAACCAATGCCCCGAACTCCGCGGCCAGCATGACCAAGGCCGTGAGTCTGCAGCGCCCACCTCAATTCGATGGGCAGGACGGAGACCCGGTGAAACTGGAAAACTGGATCCGAGAATTCGAAAAGATCTTCCAAACCCTGCGATGCCCAGAGATGTACATGGTGGACCAAGCCACTTACTACCTCACTGGTAATGCTGACACATGGTGGGGTAATAACAAGGAACGATTCTTAGAACCCGAGTACTACATCGATGATGAGGGAGAGGAAGTCATTGAACCGTTTTCTTGAGAAGCCTTTAAGAAGGAGTTGAGGTCTGAATTCTTTCCTGAGCACCTTCGTAGGGCAAAGAGGAGGGAATTCGATAACCTCAAGCAAGGATCAATGACGGTTCAAGAGTATTATCAAAAGTTCCAAGAGCTGTCTCGCTTTGCGACAAACCTAGTTCCTGATGAA
This sequence comes from Heliosperma pusillum, assembly GCA_022085475.1. Taxonomy (NCBI): domain Eukaryota; kingdom Viridiplantae; phylum Streptophyta; class Magnoliopsida; order Caryophyllales; family Caryophyllaceae; genus Heliosperma; species Heliosperma pusillum. The sequence continues at coordinate 5,417 of JAIUZE010034350.1, read as the reverse complement.
GCTTCCAAAGTCGACAAGTTTGAGCGGAACCTTGAGCTTAGCATTAGGGACCGACTAGGAGGACAAGAGTTTGCCACACTAGCCGTGGTTTACTGTCGAGCCAGCAACATTGAAAGGGTCATGGAGGAAAAGAAAGTTGTGATAGGAGAAAAGCGAAAAGGCACCCAGTCTGATGCAGGCCAAGGATTCCCTAAGAGAGGGAACTTCACTAACTTGTCGCCCAGACCTAAATATTTTGGGAACCTTGGAAAACCCCTAAGCACAAACTCTCAAGGAAGACAGTCCGTGAGGCGCTATTTCTGCAAGCAATGTCGCCAAGATCACCCCGGGAAAGATTGTAATGGCAATCCCGTTCGCTGCAACTTCTGCAACAAAATGGGACACCGAGCTTATGAGTGCTACTCCAAGGAGCGACAATCTCAGCAAGGGAACCAAACTCGCCATGGAGGAATGCCTGCAAAAACCACAGGGAGTTATGCAAATTCTAACCGCGCTCAACCTATCACCCGACCCCAAGGAAACCCCAACAATCAATGCGTCAGTAGAACCCCGATCAATGGAGGTAACAATCAAGCTGCATCAACTAGCACCGTTCAGGGAGGAAATGGGAACCGAACAGGGAGACTCTTTGCCATTGGCCGTGATGAAGCTGAAAGGCTCGAGAACGTCGTCACTGGTACATTTCTAATCAATTCTAAACCCTCTTATGTTCTATTTGATTCTGGAGTATCTCATTCGTTCATAGCCAGTTCTTTTGCACCCACCCTTGGGCTTAATCAAAGTGAAATGATGGAAAGCAAGTTCTTGCAACCATCAGGAGAAGTTGTGAAATGTTCAAAAATCTTTAGGGATGTGTCCATAACAATAGCGGGGACCGATTTTCTTGTTGAACTTGTCGAGTTTCCCTTAGGAAATTTTGATGTGATATTAGGAATGGATTGGTTGAATAAACATAAAGCTAAGATTGATTTTTGGCAACAAAAAGTTTCACTAAGAGGACCCAAAGGAGTCCGAATTACTTACAAAGGAGTGGTAGTCAAACCCAAAGTAAAATTGATTTCTGTCCTCACCTTAAAGTCATACCTGAGGAAAGGATTCCCATTCATATTGTGTCACCTTCATGATATGTCCATCGAGGGTCCGAGAGTCGAAGATGTGGAGGTAGTACGGGAGTTTGAGGACGTCTTTCCTGAAGAGATTCCCGGCATGCCCCCGCAAAGGGAAGTAGAATTCCAAATCGACCTTGTTCCGGGCACTGGCCCAATCTCCAAAGCACCCTATAGGATGGCACCAAAAGAGCTAGCCGAATTAAAGACCCAATTAGAAGAGCTTCTTGACAAGGGTTACATTCGCCCAAGTGTATCACCATGGGGAGCCCCGGTTTTGTTTGTGAAGAAGAAGGATGGAAGTTTGAGGTTGTGCATTGACTACCATGAATTGAATAATGTGACGGTGAAAAACCGATATCCCTTACCCCGAATTGATGACCTATTCGACCAGTTGCGTGGAGCAGGAATATTCTCGAAAATAGACCTGAGATCCGGATACCATCAATTAAGGATAGCGGGAGGAGATGTACCAAAAACCGCCTTTCGAACTAGATATGGTCACTATGAGTTCACCGTAATGCCATTTGGTCTTACAAATGCACCTGCCGTGTTCATGGACCTGATGAATCGAGTATTCCGACCATTCTTGGATAAGTTTGTAGTAGTCTTCATCGATGATATCTTAGTATACTCGAAGAATAAGGAGGACCACGAGGAGCACTTGAGACTAGTTCTTCAAACCTTGAGGGACAACCAATTGTATGCTAAATTGTCGAAATGCGAGTTTTGGCTAGAAAAAGTCTCTTTTCTAGGACACGTTATCTCAGGAGACGGAGTTTCAGTTGACCCAAGCAAAGTGGAAGCCATATCCAATTGGCCGACTCCGAAGAATTTCACCGAGATCCGTAGCTTCTTGGGTCTAGCTGGATACTACAGGCGTTTTGTAAAAGATTTCTCCAAGATCGCCCGACCGATGACTTCGTTGATGAAGAAGGCAAACAAGTTTCAATGAGACGACAACTGCGAGAAATCATTCCAGACTCTCAAGGAGCGATTAACAACCGCCCCAGTGCTAGCACTACCAAATGGAAATGAAAATTTTGAGGTGTATACCGATGCATCCAAGAACGGTCTAGGATGTGTGCTAATGCAAAATCGCCGAGTCATTGCTTATGCATCCCGACAACTAAAGCCACATGAGGTTAATTACCCGACTCATGACCTGGAATTAGCCGCCGTTGTCTTTGCCCTCAAGATATGGCGTCATTATTTTTATGGAGTCACCTTCAAGATCTTTTCCGACCACAAGAGCCTAAAGTATATATTCACCCAAAAAGAGCTAAACATGAGGCAAAGAAGGTGGTTAGAGTTGATCAAAGATTACGACATGGAGATCCAATACCAGGAAGGAAAAGCAAATGTAGTGGCTGATGCTCTCAGCCGAAAGTGTGTGCACTCGCTATGTGGAGCTATTTCACGAATGAAGCTACGAGAGGAGATCCACAACATGGGCATCAACGTCATCTCTAAAGGTGACGACATGAACGACTTTACCCTATCACCCGACCTATACGATGAGATCCGTGTGAAACAAGCTGGAGATGAAGTGATTGAAGCAAAGAAAGCAAAGATTGGGACCCCGAATGGAGAGGGTTTCAGCATCGAGAAGGATGGGAGCATTCGCTACAAAGCAAGATGGTGTGCACCTCAAGACTCCGAGCTAAGGAAGAAAATCATGGAGGAGGCACACGCTACACCCTATTCAGTGCATCCGGGAGGAGACAAGTTATACAAAGACCTTAAAAAGACCTTCTAGTGGCCAAATATGAAGAGAGAAGTAGCAGAATCTGTATCACGATGTTTGACTTGCCAAAAGGTGAAAATAGAGCATAGAAGACCTCAAGGGTTACTACAGCCTTTGGACATCCCAGAGTGGAAGTGGGACTCGATCTCAATGGATTTCATCACCGCCTTACCAAGGACCAAGAAAGAAAACAACATGATTTGGGTAATTGTGGATCGATTGACGAAGTCTGCACACTTCATACCAATAAAGGATACCTGGAACAAGAAAGAGCTCGCCATGGCTTACAGGAGACACGTGCTAAAGTTACACGGAGTTCCAAATAGTATCATTTCAGATAGAGATTCGAGATTCATTTCCCGATTCTGGCAAGAACTACAAGAGTCTTTAGGGACCAAGCTAAAGATGAGTACCGCATTTCACCCCGCAACCGACGGTCAAACTGAGAGAACAATCCAGACTCTGGAAGACATGCTTAGAGCTTGCGCTCTAGAATTCAAAGGTTCATGGGAGGACATGCTAGACCTAATTGAATTTTCATACAACAACAGTTACCATGCTAGTATCAAGATGGCACCATTTGAAGCCCTATACGGAAGGAAATGTAGGAGCCCTGTATGTTGGAACGACCTCACAGATAGTGTTGTACTTGGACCACAGATGATTCAAGAAATGATCCAACAAGTCCAAGTGATCCAACAAAAGATGAAGGCAGCCCAAGACAGGCAAAAGAGTTATGCGGACCTTCACCAAAGAAGCATCGAGTTTGAAGTTGGAGATAAAGTCTTGTTACGAGTGTCACCAATGAGAGGAGTAATGCGATTTGGTAAGAAAGGAAAGTTGAGCCCCAAATACATAGGTCCATACGAGATATTGGAGCGTGTTGGAGAGGTAGCCTATCGTCTGGCGTTACCACCATCATTGGACCGAGTCCACAACGTTTCCCATGTTTCCAACCTCCGTAAGTACTTGAGCGACCCGTCGCACGTTTTAGAACCCGAGGTACTAGAACTCGATGACTCTCTATCTTATGAAGAGCGACCCGTTAAAATCTTGGATAGTAAAGTTCGAAAAACCCGAAATGGAGAGACCCGTATAATCAAGGTGCTATGGTCGAACCATGACACCGAGGAAGCCACTTGGGAAGCCGAGGAGGCCATGAAACTGAAATACCCAGAGCTATTTGAGGTAATTATCTAGTTATGAGGACGTAACGTCCCCTAAGGGAGGTAGGATGTAATACTTACATTTTATCCTTGCATAGCTAGGAATGTTGGTTCACTAATTGTTGTTGATAATAGAGTTAGCTGCGAATGTTGAGGGTAGTTTTAAACTTCGAGGACGAAGTTTGTCTTTAAGGAGGGTATATTGTAATACCCGTAAAATCATCAAATAAAATAAAAAGGGAAATTTAAAGATAATAATAATAAAGTATTATAAAGAATAAAATAATAAGAACTAAAATGGGAAATTAGTAGCGGTACAACTGTCACGTAACCTAGAATTTAATCCGACTTTGAGACGATAATCTAATAACGCTATCATCGTCAAACGGTAGAAGAATTTATAATAAAATATATTCCTTAAATTTATTTTAATAAGAGAGAGCATTATATATATATATATATATATATATATATATATATATATATATATATATATAGAGAGAGAAAGGATCATGTGAGTCCTTATAGAAATAGTGAGTCCATAAGTCCTTTTGTGAGCCATTGGATCTTGGAAATGAAGGGTTGAGATGAAAACAAGAAAATAATCATTAGTGGGTGTTTAATCCACTTCTCTCACATCCCCACTAATCAAACCCACTAATACATACCCAATCCAAACCCTAATACTTATACCCTTCCCTCATCTTTTTCTCTCATTTTAACCTACCCCACTCTCTCTCTACCTCCCTTATCTCTCATCATTCCTCAAAAATAAAAAACCCAAACAATTACTCTGCCGCCCTTCCACCGCCGCCCCCACCACGCATCACCGGCCTTCCTCTGCCACCAAAACTGACACACACACCACCACCACCTACCTCCGCCTCTCCGCCTCTCCACCACCCAACCACCACCAAAACCGCCTCCCATCCACCACAATAAAAGTAGATCTGAAAATAAAAAAGATCCCACCACCAAAACCGCCCTCTCCAGTCCCCTCGCCGCCTCCGCCACCGCCCTCCCTTCCTTCTCCTTCCTCCACCACCTTCTGCCTCCTTCCTTGCGCGTCCTCCACCACATCCTCTCACCTGTGACACCCTCAAATTTGCGGAAAAAATAAAACAAGTAATTTAAATAAATAAAAGATGAGAATACGTTTCTAATAGGTTCACTTTAGTGAAAATCGGTAAATTTCAAAACCGGAACCTACTATTAAATATATTCATCATAACAAAGGTGTCATAAATAAAAAAGGTTCATAACAAAAGGAAAATAATATTATACCTAAGAATTATCCAAAACGGGAGACATATCTCCCGTATAAATACGGAAATAAAAGAGTGTATAATAATATACAATCCTAAGAACCGAATATAGGTCCAAGGTAATACTTCACTC
>JAIUZE010034346.1:0-10824 GCA_022085475.1 Heliosperma pusillum | reverse complement strand
GCTTATGGTGCAGGTGTGCCGCGAACCGGAGCTGATTATTGTGGAACCGATTATGGCGTCGAGAGGTTTGGAGGGTATGGAGGTGATTTTCCTGATCACCAGGTGGAAGAGTATCAGACCTTTAAAGCCAGCAACCCAACCGGGATCTTTCCTTCTCGTGGTAGTTATCATTTTGCAGATGATTCCCACTATGCAGATGCTTCTGGATCCGCACCCGAGCCACCTCCTTCTGAGAGGAGAGGCCGTGGCTGGTGGCCTTTGTGATGTGATGATGAGCTCCCCTTGTTCATACTAGCTTGGGGGAGGCTAACCATTTTGTAAGAATTTTATTTCTTTTCTTTATTTTTCACATTTTTAGTTTTCTTTTTAAGCCCCTTTTCCAATTAGAATTTCATATCGTTTCTCTGTTCCATGTGCTATTAGCCGTTTCTCGGTTTGTTTAAGTTATAATTGCATGCACATTGAGGACAATGTGAAGTTTTAGCTTGGGGGAGGATTTGCATTTAGGAACTGCATTTTGGATTGCATTTAGATTTTTAGTTTTCTTTTTAGTTTATTTTCTTTTAGTTTTCTTAATTTCTTTTTAGTTTTTATAGGAAAAAATCGAAAAACAAAAAAAGAAAAGATCATTTCCATCTTACATTTCTCATTTTATAATTTTTATAAGCTGATGTTTCGTTTTATTATGAGGAATTATGCATTCATGGGGATGTCTTGTACACAGAAGGTAGGAAATTGCATTTGGACTTAATTAAGCTTGATCTTGATTTTGGCAAGCTACTCATATTGTAAGGTAGAGCCTCCCGTGGTCGGTACATCTGAACCCGATCCCAGTTTAGGAGTGAGTAGTTTCTCCTTATAGTCTGTGTTACATCAAAACGCATAAGTATGGTTTTTATTCCATTTTCTATAAGTATTACTGTCATGATCTACATTTTGAAGCCATTCAATCTCTTGTTCACATTTCACAAAAACACCCTTCTTTCTCTAGCTACATCAAAACTTTGCCTACCCTCGTTGAGCTTGTAACCAACTACATGTGTAGGGGTGTTCTGTGCTTTTGCGATGTTATGATAATTCCACCATTTGGTGTGAGCTGTCTCGGGATTACTGATTTCCGGGTTTTGATGTGAAAGAGAAAAAGAAAAAAAAAGAGCTTTGAACAATGATGAGAAAAGAAAAATGAAAAAATGAAATTGAAAGCTCAAAAGAAAAAAAAAAAAAAAAGAAAAGAGGAAAAACGCTTACATGAAATGAATGAAAAGAAAGAAAATTATGGACAGTCGTAACTTGATTCTAATGTTTAATAAGCCAAAATACTGCTTCTGGCTTTGACTATTGTTGATGGGAATTGGTATGATTTGGATTGAGTATCCACTACACATTTGGTTATTACTAGCTTGACTTTAAGCTCCACGTGACCAAATTCATTTGTCCACTTTCTTACCCAAATTTCCCAAGCCTCTTCTTTACTTTACTAGTGCTTCTTACATTATAATTTGATCATGATTAGTTTTACCTAATGATTTTGGATTGTCTACCATACTAGACTGCGGGCACATTCTTATAAGTTGTAGATAGGTGAGTGTCACTTTAAATTTGAACCAATATTTCCTATTTTACAAAAATTTGAGTGATGAGTGTACCGTGAGAGTCCATTGTCAAAAAGATCATGCAAGAGCTGAAAAGGTCCGAAGAATATTTTTTCTATGCTGCGCCGTTATGTAAATCTCAACCATGTTTCGCATTTTTCTTTCGCCCTTGTTGCTGTGGGTTTATGATTCATCTACTTGTAAGAGCTTACTTTTTTAGATTTGTATGATAGATTGATCATCGTTAGCTACCCTTGTCCTAGTTATGATTGTTATATTTGCTTGAGGACAAGCAAGGGTTTAGCTTGGGGGAGTTTGATAAGTGATATTTTGTACTGATTTATCCCCCGTTTTTAGCTCGATTTCTATACGATTTATGCACTTTGTTAAGTGATTAACGAGCTAATATTGCTATTCTAGTTGTTTTGCGTGTTTTGACTCGTTTTATAGGAAATGAAGCGGTTTTGCTATATTTTCCTACTTTATGGAGCAAAGACACTAGGATACGAGTTTTAAAGGAATTGATGATAGCCAGTTCACGATTTGATTACGATTCCGCTACATCTTTCCTCGAATGGACTCAATTTGGATTTTGGCTTTGAACTTTAAGAGGAAACCTCAACCCAAGTCAAGAGAAGATCAGCCCAAGTCCAATTCCGTAGTGCATTGACCAAAGACTAAGGCATAGGATTCCGTGCCTAAGATGAAAAGACGGAAAATTCCAATTACACAAAAACCCGATCGGATTGCTCAATACCTGATCGGGTATTTCTGCAAGAAGACGTTACTTGGCTCTTCTTCAATCCGAGCTTAAATGGGTGGTTTAATGCTTTGACTAGGGTACGAATTTGCACGAAGGATCAGCAGCCATGCAGCCTTATAAAAGCCAATGATCATCCAAGCATCCAATAATCTTTTATCCAACAATAATCCAATTATCTATTATCATCTTTACATATCTTTTAGCACACTTTCTTACAAGTTTTTATAGTTTCTTTCTTAGTATTTCTCTAGTGTTTTCATAGCTTTTGTTATTGGATATTTGTTCTTACTTTCGTTCTTATATACTCATATTCCAATTCGGTAATTCTCTAATCTTAAATTACTTATGCAATTTTAGTCATCATGAATTATAATCTCACTAGTATCATTTTCATAATATTGTTGTTATTAGGAAATCAAACTAAAATTAATCTAGTTAAAACCAAAGTATTATTTAGCATGTCACATTTTAATTTACCTAATCAAATAATCCTAAAAATTGTCATTAGAATCATTGTTAACATAATCACCATAATCACTTTAGTATTTATATTTCATAGTTTAATTTCATACATCTTTTTCTTGCTAATTTACTTAATCACATAATCATATAAATTAGATTAATTCTAATATTGTAAAATTATCATTGTGTAAATAAAATAAATAGAGTTGTAATATTTGAAATAATTTACGAGTTAAATGAATTAAAAGAAGAGTAGTTACCAATTGAACCGTCTAGTTGTTTCTTCCTTTGGTCGTGTCAAATTCTATAACTATGTTTAGTGGCCATAAGCAATTGTTTGTATTAGTCATTTCTATCTTTATAACGAGAGTTGGGATAGGAATTAGGACTACCAATAGGGGTTTAGTGACTTAACCATGCTGAAAGGACGTTAGGAGCCACTAAAAGGACGGTACGAATCCGGAAGGAATATACCGCTACAAGGCCTAGACAATGATAGTAATTCTAACGTTGGTATCTATGAGACTTTTAATTAGTTTTACATGTATTTCTCTTTCACTATATCAACTTGATTAGTTAGTTTACTTTATCGCTTTAGATAGTTTATTTTATTGTCATTTTATTTCTATTATTAGATAGTTTACTTTAGCGTTATCTAGATAGTTTATTTTATCGTCTTTTTATTTCCGTTCCTAGATATTTTATATTATTGTTATTCTCTAGTTTAATAGTTTAGTTAGTTAGACTTTCAATATTGTTATTTAAATATCGTCTTTAGATAGAATTTATTTTTTGATATTCAGATCAGAGGGTTTCCCCGATCGGGTACGTGACAACCCGATCGGGTAAGTCTTCTATTCTGGGTTTTTTGTTTTGCAATTTACATATTTGTCATTTACATATCGTCATTTATAAATTTGTCATTTTATTTCATGTTAATAGTTTAGACAACCATCTCAAGTGACTCGAATCTAAATGAAAACCAATCCATAGCAATTCATAAGTAACACATACTCCCTGAGGATCAACACCCTACTTCCCTAATTACATTCCTTATGTTGTTAGCTTAGTCTGGGTAAATTATTTTTGTTACGGGACCGCGACAGAACCGACCAAATTTTGGCGCCGTTGCCGGGGAGCACGGTTTTGTTTATTTATGAATTGTTGGTTTTTATTTCTACCATTTTTAGGTGCAACCGTACCTAATTCATTTCTAACTTTCTCTTTTGTGTTTTTCTTGTAGGTTGATAAAAATGGTGCTAACTAGAGAAGATCCAAGGTACCGGGTTTTTGAGCTCGCCAGTGGGACCCTTAGGGTTCATTTGACTTTGATTGCTCTCATAGAGGGAAATCAATTTAGTGGAAAACCAAATGAAAACCCGTCTCATCATATTCAAACCTTTTGCGAACTTTGTCAAACCTTTATGAGGGAGGGAATCACCCAAAATGAAATTAGAGCAACACTTTTTCCTTTATCACTAAAGGGAGAAGCAAAATGGTGGTTCACCCGTCGCTTAAAGGAAGCAACAAGACCTATGCAGTGGGAAGAGATTGTCATCGCTTTTCACCGTAGGTTCATAAGCAATTTGTCAAACCTATCAACCAAATCACAAAAATAAAGAGGGGAAGGTTCACAACCCAAAGGAGGAGAGCGAAAGAAGAGTCGAGTGGAAACTTCAAATGAAGTTGACACTACAATTTCCTTAGCTTGTCCTAGTCAATCCAAAGAAACCACCCCAAAAAGTACTTTTTATCGCCCCAAAGTTTTCAATCCATTTACCTTAATTACAACACCATGTGAACTTTGTGGTGGGATAGGGCATATACCTCAACGATGTGGGAACAAACTCACAACCTTAAACCCCTTCCACCCACAAATTCGCCAAACTCAACCCTTTAACACCTCTCATATAATACCACAACACTCATTTTTTCAAAATGATCAATTCATAGCGAAAGTGGATATTAAGTTAAGGGAAGTAACCCAAACCCAACATCGCATGTACTCATACTTCTTTTCCGGCTTAAACTCACTTAAATCAACCATTTTGTCTCTCAAAAAGAGAGTGGAGGAGTTGACCCCATCGAGTTCTAGTCAAAATGCCCAAGGGAGGGACGTGCCATCAGTTGTCACAATTGACATGATTAGTGACAAACCTTGTGATCAGTCTAGCATGACTCAAAAATGCGCTTGTCGGGAGGCAACCCGTCTTTTTCTTTTCTTTTTCTTTATGCATTTTCTCTTTTACTTATTAGACAATGATTTTTATTTTGGACTATTTTATTTGGACTCTTTATTTTTGGATTTTATGTTTTAATAGTTAGGAACATTTTCTTCTTTTTTACTTGTTATTTTGCATATTTCGTCAATAGATTTTCGTACCTAGAATCGGAGGGCCTATTGAGACAAGAAGGAGCTATCCTTGGCCCAAGTTGTCAAGATTACTAAGGTTAGTAAGTATGTCCAAGGACATAGCCAAAAGGTAAGAGCAAGTGGCAAAGAAAAAAGAAACAAAAAACGGACCAGCAGGTTTCCCCGATCGGATCCATGTCTACCCGATCGGATAAATGGTCTGTTTCGTGTTTTACTCTATTATCTTCTATAAAACCCATTTGCTACCCTTTTGCTTGCTACCTTATACCCGTGTTCTTCAATCTCAAAGCTAAAATTTTCTCAAAACCTTCAATTCTTTGTCTATTCTTGCAAAATTTGTTCCTTTAGTTCATCAAGAGCAATTTCTAAGCATCATCAAGTAAGTTATTTCTACTTTAGTTACTTCATTCTCTCTATATTTTTCAGAAATCCAACATGAACAAACCCTAACTCAAATTTGGGGGTTCTTGATTTTGATTGTAAAACTTGTTTAAATTGGATTTCTAATGATTCTTACATGCTATAGAGTGAATTCTAGTGATTAATTAGGATGATTACATTGATTTGGATGTTAATTTGCTAATTAGGATGCTCATCTTTACTTTATGCTAAGAGCTTTTGTTTAAGTGGTAGTATGATGCTTGAGTTCATGCCTTATACTATGAACTTATGATCTTATTATGATAAGTTAGTATTAGTACCTTAGGTAGTAGCCAAACTCATGATTCAAGTATATGTTGCTCACCTAATTAACATATTGCTATGCTTATAACATCCATTTGTGCTTAAAAGATAGCATGACAATATTTTACTAAGGCCACTATACTTGAATTTGTGCTTAAAGCTTAGTATTATAACACTTATGCTATCCACTTATGTTTATGAATGAAGTGTTTTAATACTAGTAATTTGTAGAAAATGGCACCTACACTAAGGAAATCAAAGAGGGCAAGAACCTCCACTCAAGGAGAGAGTAGTAGAGCACAAGAGGAGGATATTGAAATGTTTGAAGCTAATGAACAAAATCAAGGGAATGCTATGCATGATCCTAGCTTCCCGGATGTAGAGTTTAGCTCAAATGAGCAATGGCAAAAATGGTGCGTTCTTAAAAGCAAAGATATGAGGGCTACCAAGTTCCTCAATGTTTCTTCTTTAAGGCATATGAAACTTCTTGAGCATGTTAAAGTGTTATTTAGGGGTCTAGGTATGCATGTTAGCATGAACTTTAGCTATGAGACCTACCTCCAATTAAGTCTTCTGTTATGGGTTTTTTGTTTTGCAATTTACATATTTGTCATTTACATATCGTCATTTATAAATTTGTCATTTTATTTCATCTTAATAGTTTAGACAACCATCTCAAGTGACTCGAATCTAAATGAAAACCAATCCATAGCAATTCATAAGTAACACGTACTCCCTGAGGATCGACACCCTACTTCCCTAATTACATTCCTTATGTTGTTAGCTTAGTCTGGGTAAATTATTTTTGTTTCGGGACCGCGACAGAACTGATCAGGCATCATCAAACAATTCTCCGAAAGATGTAGAGCTGACGGGCTTATTTTCGGGGTCGTTAATTCCGGAAACTAGCTATGCCAAATAACAATTTATAAAACCAAATCTAGGCTCAAACTAACCTAAGTAAAGGGTAGTAAGGGTAAGACAAGGATCGAACCCAAGAGAAGGCGATGAATGCTAATAATCTAATCTAGACTCTTGCTAAAAACTGATTAAACAAATTAATTAATCTAATCACAAGTTAAACACTAATTAAAACAAAGACTAGAATTACTTACAAACTATGATATTCACAATGGTAAACATGTAGATAACAAATAGGGAGAAAGTTTTTCATGAGAAATGATTGTCAATCCTAGAATCACCAATAACAACTAAATAATCAAAGATTCAAATAAGGAAAAACAACTTAGTGCAATTATCCCAAGTTCCCCCATAATTTAACAAAGTAAAGATCCCTCCTTTCCTCCCTTCTCTAATTATCTATAGCAAAAACTTCTAAGAATTAGCCACCATGAATTAAACCATCCATAAATGACCCAATACAACTAAACCCATACTTATTAAATCATAAGCATAAACAAAGATGCAAGCTTTAAGCACCAAACCAAAGAAGCATGCTAGAATCATGAACTAAAACATTAAACCATGTTCTAAATACATGATAATCCAAAATCCACTCAAAAGATTCTAACTTTTAAACCAAAGTTACAATCTTTCAAGTTGCTTCAACAAATATCAAGACAAATCAACCAAATTCATCAAGACAAGCAATTTAATCAAACAAACAATTACTAAGATGGTTAGTCTTAACAACAATTCATTCAACAAAGAAAATCAACAAAGGAAGATGGAATTAAATAGAGAAGGAAGGATTAAAAAGTCTTACAATGCTAAAAAGGGAAGAACTTGTTCAAATTACACTAAGCAAAAGAAGATTAGCTACCCATAGTCTTCTTAATACAACCAATTTCTAAGTAAAAACCCATTACAAAAGCCAAACTTGAAGAACAAAAAGAGAGAAATGCTAAGGAAAATATGATGTTGTATGGTGAATGCTTCCTCCCTTGTCTCTCTTCAGAAATCTTCTTTTATACCCTTGGTCCGCAAACCTAGGGGCCTTGAAAGATGGGCTTCCAAAAGACAAGACGAGAAAATGAGAAAAACCCGTGCTGAGAGATGACGCAGGCTGCGTCCTACGACGCAGGCTGCGTCGAACGCTGCCAGATTTTTGCCTTGTTTTTCCTTCTTGACTTTCGTTGACCCCATGGATATTGACCCCGCCTTGACTTCCATTGACCCATTGGACTTGGTCTTCAAACCTTGATGATTCCTTGCTAGCCCACTTCAAGTTCCGGGTTTTTGGGTCTCGGGTTTTCCGGTTTGACTTTTATTGACTTTCGGGATTTGACTCTCCAAGTTGACTTTAAAATACTAAATACTAACATTATTACAAAAACTAAAATTAACATAAAACATAGCTAATGACCCGTAAAAAGTAGAACGAAAGGTTCTAAAAATTAATACTAGACACGACAATATTTGACGTTGTCAAACACCCCCACACTTGGACTTTTACTCGTCCCGAGTAAAACTCGAGATTAGCACAAATGACATGAGCCCAACAAAGTGTGTGTGGAGGTATTGACCTCTCTTCCCTCACTACACCCTTCTTATACTCCCTCTTGAACAATCCACCAATGACAAAAACAAAATAAAAAGACTCAATTCTTGTGACACTCTTCTCTCACTCCCCCTCCTTATATCATCCCTCAAGACTAAAGACACGACATGCCACCTACTCCGACTCAAATCAACTCCTCCCTACTTATAGCTCCCAATAAAGATAGTATGACCATCTTTGCCTTATCCCAAGGCATAGCGAGATGGTCTTTCTCAACAATCTTCACACAAATCCCCTCCTTATATCACCCCCTTATTACTCCACTAATGCAAATCATGGTTACTTGGTTGGCCCCAAACTTCACAATTTGCACAACCAAGCGACCACCAACATAAATCCACCAATTTGGAACAAAGTTTTGTGACTCAAAAATAAAAATAAAAGGGTCCTAAACTAGCCTCCTTCCAATTTTCCTCCTTATCACTCCCTTCTTATTCCTCCAAAAAATCTCATCATAGGAAGAATTATGCTCAATTTTTTTTTTTCATTTTTTTCTTTTTTCTTGAAAATCCCTCATTTTGCCTAAGGTGCCCTTTCGGGTTTTCACCTTAGCTTTTCCTTTCCTCTCATTGGTGGCTCGCAACTCGATTCTTCATTTTGCCCGGAATGCCCTTTCGGGTTTTCATTCCGTCCTCGGCCACCTTCCCAATCTTGCCTAGGTGCCCACCCTTGTGGGTTTTCACCTAGCCGGGATTTTCAATTTTTTTTTCTTTTCTTTTTCTCTTTTTTTTTCTTTTTCTTTTTCTTCAAAATAAAGACATAAAAAAAATTTACAATGCATCAAAAACAAACTAACTATGTACAATCTTCTCCCCCACACTTAGAATACACAATGTCCTCATTGTGGAGGAGAGGAAAAATGTTACCTCATCAATTTCCGAAAGGAGAAGATCCCGAGGCACCTCCTCGGTTTCTCCTCCTATCCCTTGCTTCTCTAATCCGTCTTCTTTGCTCCATGCCTTCATCAAGGGTTGCTTGGGTGTAAGGAAAAGGGTAGCCCGGGTTTTGTTGCATGGACATCCCAAAGAGAGAGCTAGCCAATCCATAAACGTCCTCTTGCGCCACCGCATCTTCATAGGAGTCTTGAAGATAGGTGTGGTGGCGCTCATTTTGAGCGCTAAAGTGGTTCGTAGCTTGCTCTCTCCAAGCATTTTGGGTGGCCCACATATCATTTTGCTCTTTCCACCTTTGGTCTTGTTGTTCTCTCCAAAGGCGGGCTTCCTCTTGCCCGTCTAGCATCCTCTTCCATTCCTCATTTTGAGCCCTCTCGGCTTCCCCTCTCAATCTCTCCCTCTCCTCCACAACATTATGCCAATCATCCAAACTCTCAAGCCTACCTCCTTGTAATTGTTGCCAAGTGTTTGAGGCATCTACCCTCCCACTAATGTGTGCCAAGACGTCGTTGGTGCTAGCAAAATAGTTAGCCATTTGTTGTTGCCATGGCTCCACGGGTGTGCTAGAACGACCCTCCGCATCAAACATGGGGGTGTCGGTATCATGGTGGCTTTGGAATGGTGATTGGAAATGAAATGGTGGTGGTTGTTGTTGTTGTTGTTGTTGTTGTTGTTGTTGTTCAAAATTGGTGGTTTGGGAAGGGCCTTGCTCAATTGCAAGGATCTCAATCTCCTCTCTCAAATGCTCACTTCCCCCACCACCTTCTCTCCTTACCCTCCTTTGCCTCAAAGGCACTTCTTCTACCTCCTCCTCCTCCTCCTCCGCACTACTTACCCCCAAACTTTCCTCCCTAGGACAAACAAAATCCCACGCCGCGGGTCCTCTAGGTAAAGGATTGTTTTGAGGTCTAGGCAACTTCATGTAGCTTAGCCCGTCACTTCCCAACCAAAACCCTTTTAAGGGTTGCTCCTTGCTAGCCTTAAACATGTGAACTTCTTCTAGCCCAAGATGGTTGTACCTCGTCAAACCCCTACATATGTTCACCGCTTGACCATTAGGAATGCCTGTGACACCCTCAAATTTGCGGAAAGAAAGAAATAATTTAAATACATAACGAAGGGTGTCATAAATAAAAAGGTTCATTACAAAAGGAAAATAATATTTTACATAAGAATTCTACAAGACGGGAGACATATCTCCCGTAAAAATACGGAAATAAAAGAGTGTATAATGATATACAATCTAAGAACCGAATATAGGTCCAAGGTAAATACTTCGCTCGCTAGCTCGTCAATGTACCCAATGTATGCATCACAAACCTGCCAACCGCATTAAATATAAACACGGAAGCCACAGTCCGTGGGGAGTAACTCCGAGTTCTCCCAGCCACGAAATGTCGAGTTTAATAAAACATGAATAACATAAAAGCAATGTATATGGAAAATACAAAACCTTAACATATATGATATGCTTTTCATGTTATGAAACAATTCACTAACATATAACCTATCATGTGAAAGCTATCATGTGAATC
>JAIUZE010034344.1:0-13849 GCA_022085475.1 Heliosperma pusillum | reverse complement strand
TTAATTCTTCGATCCATTTGAATATACTTAGCGATTACAACACATCATAATAGTATGATGTCAATTGAACCTCAAGGACCTTCTTCTTGAATAGGATTCTAGAAGAGGTAGTATATTTTATATTCACCTGTGGGTTCGTAGATCCTAATTATCCTAAGATAATTTGCAAGCTTAAGAGTATGTCTTAAGTAAGCACTAAAGAGTTGGAATTAGTGTGTCAATCATGTCATAAAATATTTCTCGATATCTCGAGGAATTATGTTTATACATGAAGTTTAGTGGGAGTAATGTGGTGTGCATCAGTCTTATATGTGGAGACATATTAATCATTTTAGATGATGGAAGATTTTGGAAAAGTAGAATACATCTTTTAGATATCTGGATTTATGGAGATAAATCTAAAAGGATATTAGCATTGAGTCAAAAATTCTTATATTGATAAGATCTTTGACTAGTTCAAGGAAGTTGAACACATCATAATTGATTCCTTTTGCTTCCGCTGCGGGAATCAATTTATATACGCTGTGATGTATAAACTCATTCTACATTTCGTCATGCTTTGAGTAATGACTATCATTTGCCATCAAAATCCCAGTGAGAGTCACTTGATAGCCATAATGAACATCCTTAGTACTTGCGAAGGACTAAAGGATATGTTCCATGTGTTTGGAGTTTAAAATGAGTTGCGTGTAAGGTTTACACAGACTTCAGTTTCCAAACTGATCAAAGTGATTTGAAATCACGAGTTGGCTGTGTTTTATAGAAGATTTATCTGTTGGAAGAGTTCCAAACAGAAAATACTATTGGAAAGGTTCCAAATAGGAGTGACATTTTCAAATAGTAATGTCATGTATCCGCTGGAAGTGTTCCAGGCAATTTATCATTGCGGATTTAACAACGGAAATGGAGTACATTGCGTCATATGATGATGCACATGAAAGTAGCTTGGATTCGACAGTATTGGAGGGACTAGAAATAGTTCATATAGCTGTATATCCTATCCCATTATACTGGTAAAACAGTGGGAGCTACCTTTAGGACAAGAGTCCTAAGTCTAGATTCAACCTAGACACGTACTCAGAAAGTTCTATGTAATATGAGATTACATAGACAAAGAGAAATAGCAATCAGAACGATGGGAAAGATGCAAGTATTGCTAATCCATTAGCCATGCTTTTTGCAGGCTGAACATGATAGTCATGTCATTTCAATGGGGATTGAAATATGTACCTGAATTGGTAAAGATTATAAGATATGAAATTATTGATAGCGTATCAATTTTTCCAAATATTTGATAATCGCATTCATTGTTAGAGTTTCATTAAAAAACTCCTTTATTTAGTTTGACTAAATTTTAATACTTTGTTTATCCGAATTGGTTGAAAGAAAGGTTGAACCCAATTCAAGTGAACAGGATGAACTTAGTATTTTGTCCCTAGTCACTCAATGAGGTGACGTCTCGAAATGACTAGATTGTAAGTCGATCGATGGTTGGTTCAGCACCATGGGGTCATGGAGATGACTGGTCGTTTACATAGACAGACTGTATGACACTCTGTCGGACAGTGACATTGTAGAGACCCTTAAATCAATTATTTGATGCCTGGTCGTGGCAGGGTCTTCTATCTTATTTCTATAAGTCGATTCTTTTGACTGGCGACCGTCTATCTGAGTCGGTGCAGTTTTCGATTGGTTTTGGTTGATGTTCTAGGTCGTGCCGTAAAAGGAGGCCGATGGACTTCTTCTGGATCATGGTGATCTGCATCATACAGAGTAGATGGATCAACAGGAATTGTCCACCCACGTTGGGTTAAAAACATCTTTAGGGCCACTCGAGGAGAAGTTACTGTAAATGCGTGGCCACGCTCGGAAAGAGATCTATGGTAGATTTTCCGGTCAGACAGTTACTCTCCCTATCGAGAAAACCACTCTAGATATTGTCAATCGCAAGTGCGACCTGAAAGACACCTTGCGTTGAGTGGGAGATGTGATAAAGAGACAAGAGAATCGGTGACGCACACTTGTGTCAGACAAGTGGGAGATTGTTGGAGTAGGTGTCCTCCACAATAGTGCGCCACATAATAAATCTTATTAGGAATATAATTGGGATATTTATTGACTATATATGATTAGTCAGTTGATTAACGTAAATCAATAACGGTTGGCTGACTAGAGTTTGACGTTATTGTCGTTTGACGGCGGTGATCAACTGATCCCTTTCGGTCACACCTAAAGGATGAAATCCAAATAGTAACTAATTATTTGTATACGATACAGTTAATTAGTACATTACATATATTCGATATGTACGAGAGTTAATTGTTAGAAATTGAGTTAAGAACTCAAATTCGATTAACTTATTTTTCAATTATGCGATAATTGACTAATAAATTTATATCTTATTTTAATACGATTAAATAAGATTTAACTTAGTAATTAATCGTTAAATTACTAAATTAGTTGAGGTTTTGAGATAGAGGTAATTAGTTAATTATATTTACAAGGAGTTGTAAAATAAATTAACTAAGCATTGTGGGACCCATTATATATTGATATAATGGTAAAATATTACTTAAAATGTTAAGTACATATTATTTATTTAATTGAGTCATATAATTGTTATATGATCAAATTAACACTTAATTATACAAGATAATTAACCATATGATCAATAAGTATTTGTGAGACAAATATCAAAAATCAAAATGGACCTAACTAGACCAATTGTGGCCGGTTAAGATGTAGTGACAAGGGTGATGATTTTGTTCTTGTTTTTTACTCTTTAGTTACTTATTGAAAGTGACATAACAAGTATAAAACAATCATCATCTTTTCTACAACACTCCACTCAAATGCATGTGATAAAATTGAACAAATAATAGTCCAATTTTGGACATGAGGATCCGGCCTTATGGCCTTAATAATGAACAAAAGTTGTTCATTTTATTACTACTTGATTTTGTTCAATTGTCATACTCCTTTCTAAAATTCTTCCTCTCACTAAAAACTCTCAAATACTAATATTTACTAAGTATTACTAGTGTAGTAATATAGTCATAATACTAGTAGTATAATATCTATCTTATTATCTAGTTAATAATAAAAGTAGATTATTTGGGTTAATCTTGGTGCAACTTAGAGGAGATCTTCTACTTTGGAGATAGTTTGTGTTCATCCATATTTATAGCTCAAGAACAACAAGAAGGAGTTCTTGTTGTGCCCTTATATTTTCCATATCAATGTGAGGAAATTTCTTCTCTTATATAAATGTCTTTATATTTGCATGCATGTTGCATAGATCATTATAAACTAAATTAATATGTAATTTAGTAAATAATTAGAGGAGTCTAATTAAGGTCTATGGACTTTCAACATTTTCCATAAAAATGTTCACATTTGCTCCGTCACAAGCTTGTGACGAAAAGTGCCCGTCACAAATGAGAATTTGTGTTAGCATATATTAAGTTCAATGATTTCCTCTTAGAACACTATGACTCTAACAATGATCATCTTCATCTTTTGATCTTCTTGTGCAACCTTGAACGATTAGTAGAGCTTCAATAGCTATAAGATTAAAACGTAAGAGACACACATTATATTAAAAATAAGATTAATTTGTCTTAAGGCATCATCAACCAATTTAATCTAGAAATGGAACCAATTTAATCTAGAAATGGTCTCAACATTTTAACTATATTTTATAATTGCCTAATTATTTTACCAACTTCTAACTTCCGTCAGCTATTTTCAAAATTCATCGAACTATTAAAATTTTGGGGAAAGTGGCAAATTAAACCCCATAACTTTCAAAATGAGAAAATTAGCTCCAAATGTTTCTGGTAGTGTGCAATTGATTTCACTTGCCTGTTTCCGTCAATATTTTGGTCGGAACTCCTTACATCCATCAACAAAACCAACCTCCCATTTCCCATACAAGAGACTATTCATAGCTTTGATAAGCATAACATTGTCTTCCAAATGCTAAAAGATCAAAATAACTTCTTTATCCAAATGCAAGAGGAAGCCCAATCAAGTGATATGGTTCTTGAAAAAAAAAATGACACACTAGATAAGAAATGAATCAGAATTAACATACTTCACTTTTTCTTATTTTTAGAGGATAAAACAAATTTCGATTTATAATAAGGCGTTGTTTATACTCACTCTAATATCATATTGTTAACATAAATTAGTGATGTTCACGTATTGACAAAAGACTTGATATTTGTAGTTATCCTTTTTCAAGTTGAACGACTTTTTACTTCTGTGAAATTTCACTATGAATTTTGCAAGTTGTGGAATATAATGGCCTGAAATGATAATTAGTCATATGGGTGTGTTATATTTACATGTATATACTTTCGCGAGTAACTCTCCTTTGCGACGGGTATATCTGTTACAAGCTTCTAATGGGTCAAGTTATTCCACTTGTGTAGATAAGACAAAGCATATAAAATCCCAAATAGTTTGTCTTTTTCTACTCAAGTTGTAATACTTGACCCGTCGCAAGCTTGCGACGGATATGCCTATTATCACAAACGAGAATTTGTGTACTTTCACATGGAAAAGTTCAATTTAATAATCCATCTACTAAACATTATCTACATAACTTTCTCTTGTTACGAAAAAACATTACCACTTTTGTAAATATATCAATTTGTCTCTGACTTTAAACAAAAAATACCAAAAACAACTTAGAATCTCACGCTAACTCTTAAGTCCTAATATACCTATATTTTTTCTTTACTTGAGTTTTACTCGATAAACGACGATTGTAATAACTTCTTCTATATTGTAGGAGCGTTTAACCGATACAAATTTTATCAAAACAATTTACAAGGTCTGCTGAAATAATAAATGTTAGGAAAAATTACAAATAACCACCATGTATTTGTGTATTTTTACAAATAACCACTATGTATTTCTGTTTTTACAAATAACCCCAACCTTTCAAGTATACTCCCCAATCACCACCGTATTTTTATCCCGATACTCGTTTTTCTTATTTTCCGACTTCTTAATAGACAATTTTCGCTACATTCCTATATTACCCTTATCTAATTACACCATCCCAAAATAACATAAAGAGACCTATCTTTTTCCATTTCCCCAAATCAATTGAATCATCCTGGAAACCCTAAATTCCCAAAATCCCCCAAATCAATCGATCCATTTCCGTCAATCACTAAGTCCTTTAATCCCCCAATCTATCGTCAACTTCCGTCAAGCCCTCTTTTATGTCAGGTTTTGGTTCCGAGTACGAATTGAAGTTGGAGATGCGGTGTACCTGCTAGTGGCGGATGTCGGGGATGACGCATGTGTCCACCAGTCCAACAACAAACTCAACAAAATCGAGTCCTCTGCCTTAACTTTCTCCTAGTCTTACTCTCTTGTAATAGTCAGTGTATTGTTGTTATTGTTCCATATTATTAGGAATAGGTTAGCTCATCTTTTAGGAACAATATTACTATATATATATATGTACCTGATGTAACTTACAAAATCATCAATTCAAATTATATTCATTCTTCAATTTCTACAGAAGGTGTGCTTAATTTGATGCGAATGATGGCGAGTGACTCGGTGATGGAGCGGATATTAACACCGCGTCGTAATTGAGCGACTGCTGCTGTTTGTAAGTCAAAAGAGCTCACATTGTACGGATTGTAAGAGGGCAGTGCTGCAGCAGCTCGGTTATGGTGGCCAAAACTGGTGGAGATAGGTGGCTCATCCGAGCCATTCGGGTTTTTGGGTTCCATGGATGTTCTAATAGATTTGGGAAACTTTTTTTTTTAGAGAATGATATGTTTATGTGGGTATTGTGCAAGTACATAGGGGTAATTTAGGAATTTTGCGCAAATCGTCTATTAACAAGTCGGAAAATAAGAAAATTGAATGTCGGGACAAAAATACGGTGGTGATTGGGGAGTATACTTGAAAGTTGGGGGTTATTTGTAAAAACAGAAATACGCGGTTGTTATTTGTAAAAATACGCAAATACGCGGTGATTATTTGTAATTTTTCCTAAATGTTATTTAGACATTAATAATCAAGTCTATCGACAAGCTTATATAGTGTCTATAAATGACCCTATGTCATTAGCCACTAATACTCGCCAAAATTTCAGAAGAAAAAAATGTGTTAAAAGATACTCCCTCCGTCCCGGTCATTTGTTTACCTTTGCTTTTGGCACAATTATTAAGAAAATGCTAGGGGACCATTTGTGGTGGTCGTTGGTGGATGACAAGTAGACAATAGTCCATTGACACATCAAATTACTCATAAAAAACATTCTCAATATAGAAAGGTAAACAAATGAATGAGACACCCTAAAATGGAAATGGTAAACAAATGACCGGGACGGAGGGAGTAATAGATAGACGGATTAATGTAGAAGATCGTAGGTCGGAGTCTCAATACGGAGGTGGGAGAGTTGTTAGCATGAGACGAGTGCAGATGATAAGTTAGGACGACACATGGTTCTCCACTAGAGACGGCGACCAGGATCGTACTAGCTGGGGTTTGATTAAATCTGGCAGAAAGAATCGAATCCGTCTTTTTTGTGTCGGATTATGTCGACTTAATCGATAGATTCAAGAAAGCATTTTTAAAATAAGGCTCAAAAAATAAATATCTGTTGTTTTGGGTCGGGTTTAAAACTATTTATCAAAATAGTGTCCACGTAGGCTCGGATTTCGCGAACCAAAAACACGGAGGAAACACGCCATTGGCAATGACGTGTTTCTAGTGAGTAGGAAAATGCAAACTTACAAAAATTGACTAAAACTAAACACGCCATTGGGAATGACGGGTTTTCTTACAGAGACACGCCATTGGGAATGGCGTGTCTATGAACAGTACAATTTTTTTTTTTTTTTTTTTTTTTTTTAAAAATTTTGTTTTTAGAAAATAAAAAAAAAATTTAAAGACACGCCATTGGGAATGGCGTGTTTGTTCTGTATTTTAGGTTTTGAAAACCCGAACTTACGTGGACACCATTTTGATAAATAGTTTTAAACCCGACCCAAAACGACAAATACTTATTTTTTCAGCATTAATTTAAAAATGAACTCTAGATTCAATGGCCGTAAATTCGTCCGGACAAAGCATGAGCCATCATTCAGGTACTTGTATTCTTGATTGTCTATAGATTTTCATATTAGTCCTTATTTTATGACTATAACGTGATTGTATAGCTGTAAGTATTTTATTTTCTTGTAGTGAGTTGTGGTATTTGATGTTAAAAGTGAGAAAACGGTTTTAAAATCCCACAACTGCAGAAAAAAAAAATATATATGAACATCACTAATTTAGTAGGATTATTATCAGTTTTTGAATATTAACTTTCCGACTATTCGGTTATTATGTATTTATAATTTAGTGGCTCGGTGCGATATTTTTTTTGTCATTAATAAATGATAACTAAGATAATATTAACAAGAAAAAAAACAAAAAATAATAACAATCGTCATAGTGACAACCCTCGCAAAAGAATTAGAGTAAATAAGTAATATGCAGCAGAAATTATAGGATTTTTAAAACTTTTAAAACATGTTTCGCTATGATCGTCATAAAAGAAAGTCCAACACGAATAAATAAATTAGCAAAGTTGAATGAGGTCGACCAACAACTACAAGGGAGTCAACGGGCACAAAAATATACAATAAACTCCAAAAATATAGCAGTCTAAACAACATAAGGTAATCATCGTGGAACGACGCTCGCTAGCTCATACTAGTCTCACCCCATGTATCACCGACTCGTACCTGTTCATTCATATAAAACATGAATGCCACAGTCAGTGGGAGTAACTTGGGGTTCTTCCAACTATATCACATCAAAACGCATATATGCAAGTTGATAAGCACATAACATCATACATTCAATCATGTCATGTTAAGTAAAGTAAGCAATTCATAATAACATTCTATAAGCATGTGAAACATTCATTGTATCGTCGTCATGCAATACCGACTTGGGAAAGACTCCCCTTTGTAACACCCGCAAATATACCCTATTTTTATATTAAAAATATTATACGGATACTTTTCAGCGAAATTTTAGATTTAGTCTAGAAATTATTTTCCCGTATCTAATTTAGCAAATCCGAGTTCGTATTCGGACTTTACTCGAAATTCCGTGTGAGTTACGCCTTAAGGCGCTTTTGGGCTTTTTCCCACATTTTCCACTCACTCACCTTATATCCCCTTAAACTCTAAACTCCCCCATTTTCCACTTACTCCTTCTTAATCAACAAGTAACCACCATAACCCTAACTCCATTTTTGATCAAGCTCAAGATCGACACGACTCCTTCATCCCTTAGTCAAATCCGCTAATTTTCGTCCTAATCTTTCCCTCTCATTGTCTTCTATCTTAATTGGTAATAAAATTACCGTCTTTCTCACTTTTCTATTTATCCGTCTTTCTCAAAGGTGAATTATATTCATCTTTTGTTGCCTAATTGTAGGTGGAGACCTTCAAGACCTCGACAAAGACTACTACTTAGTAGAGGAGGACCTAGACGAGGATTGAAGACGCGAAAAGGTAACGGTGAAGGGTTACTCGATATCATTACGTGTTTTAATGTGTTTTTGATGTTAGTAAACGTATTTAGAATAGAATGATTATTCATAGGATTTGTGTTGTTGATGATGATTGTTGTTTTTTGATGATTGTTGATGATAGTTAATGATTATTGATAGTTGATAGTAGGTCTTTATGATAATTGAAAATTGATGTTCAAGTTGGTGGTTCTCGGGTAAACGTTGCTCCAGCCGGCCGACCGGCTGGGACGCGGCAGAATGAAAGTTGTATTTGATGTTGTGTTTTTCCCAGCCGGCTGCCGGTCCCTCTGACCGGCTGGGACCTCGCTGCATTTTTGGTGGTTTTTGTTTTATTGATGAAGTGCCAGCCGGGTAGCCGGCGGCCGGTCCACTTGACCGGCTGGCACCTCGCTGGAAATTATTTTCTATATTTTCTTTTTCTTTCATTTATAATAGTTGAATGGTTCGTTTATCGTATAAATTTACGTAATAGCTTTAAATATTCATGTTTAGAATATATGATATCTCATTCGCTTGTATCGCATGTTTTGTGACGGTTTTTCATATATCCCCCTTTGAGTCGGTTTTACATGTGTTATGATTTGAGCACAAATTGTTATGTGCTATGAACTCGGATTCCCCGGCTACCTCCTTGCTCGTAAGGCTGGAATGTCGGAACGAGGAGATGTATCCTTAACGCTTAATTGCATGTTTTAGTGGGGATATGACGACGTTGTTGGGAGGCGAACGCTTTGCGTTGATCGACCCGGCCGTCAAATATCGTATACTTGCGAGGTGGTGTCATTGCATGTAGCGTACCGCTTGTTATGATGCTTGTGCTCTTTCCGCCTCTTTCGTGAAGGTTGACCGAATTTGGGGTACTCGGCTTCTATGTTTAACTGAGTCTTGGATGCGAAATGTGTTGGAGCCAGTGTCCTCCACAGTTAGTACAATAACATAAATAAATCTCTGTAGGTTCACAGGGTATACTTTGTATAATAATCAGATGATTAACGTTTATCAATAACGGTTGACTCGCTAGAAGTTTGACGTTATTGTCATTTTATTATGGCGGTGATCAACTGGTCCCTATAAGTCACACCTATAGGATGTGTCTGAGAGATGTGATTATATGAATAATATAGTCATATTGATGCCTTATACGAGTAAAAGGTTAGTCGAGGTATTTGACTAAAAGGTTAGTAAAAAATGATGATGATAGACGGATTAAACTGTTAATTCGTAAATTGAATATAAACTGTTATATTTAATTAATGTAAATAATGTTAGCTTAAACGAACTAATCATTTAATTCGTGATTAAATATAAACCGTTATATTTAATTAAGCAAATGTATTACTCGTAATAATTATTGTAAATATTGTCAGACATGTATTAATAAATCGACTGCAAAAGGTTGAGTAGACTTATTAATAAGATGACGATATTAGTGACGATAATTATAATAATACAATGGATGTTATTTACTAGGTATGGCCGAAAAATATGAAGCAATAAATGGATATATCTACTCGGTCCAAATCGGTTTGGAAAGGATCCGGAAATGCAATTTCTTATTTTAGGAAAACCTAGCTAGTTTTATTAGGGGGAATAAAAAGAAAAATACCTAGGGTTTTTTGATGTGGATGTGACGGCACAAACAAAACACAAGGGTGATTTTTCTTTCAATTTTTTTCTCTAGATCTATCATCAAACCTCACATAAAATTAGCGGTAATTTTTGTATAATCGTTCTAGCACGATTAAGGCATATCAAGGAGCATCTTAGGTGCAACTAGTAAGAGATATCATACTTTTGATATTGTTCTTAGGCCTATTTGCAAGGACCAAAGGTTGATTTTTATCTCTTATTCATATCGTTATTTTCATATATGACTCGTTATTTCGTATCTTATAATTTTGTGATAATCCTGAAATTTAGAGGAGAAATATACGGATATTTTCCCACAAGTGGTATCAGAGCCAGGTTACAAAATTATATTTTATGAATTTCATATTATGGATTTTGCATCTTGTTTTGCGTCGGAAAATTTTTTACACGGACTAATTTTTGTGCCGTGTGGTTTCAATTTTTTCCGCCTTCGATTTTGGTTGTTCTTGTTCCATTTGATTTATCATATTGGTATTTTAATCGGTTAGAATAATCATATGAAAAATTTGTAGATGTTTGATTTAATAAAGATTAAATTAAAACGTAAATGGATTCGTTTTGTTGATGAGATTAAAAATTTATTTTTGCTATATAGTTTTTAGCATATACGACTGATCCTGTTTCATTAATTAATATGCTAATCTTGTTCTAATAGCAACCATAAACGATTTCTATTCATCAAAGTTTTTTTTTTGTGTTTATTTAACCGAAAAAAAAAAAAAACCGAACGGAAAAAAAAAAATTTTCTGCTGTTTTTTGCTGCTGCTGCTGTTTTTTTGCTGCTGTTTTTTGCTGCTGCTGCTGCTGTTTTTTTTGCTGCTGCTGCTGTTTTAAAAAAAAAAAAACTTTTTATGTTTTTCCTGGCTCTGAACAGTACCCGTACCGAAAAAATAAATATATATATAATTTTTTTTTTTCGTTTGTTGTGAATCGGTTCACAATTATATGATACCTAATTATTTTAAAGCGGTTTAAAATAATGTTAAAGTTGGATTTGTTTGATACGAATTTTGTGACTTATTACGGAATAATCACATAATTTAATCAGTTTAAAAGGTGGTTTGGATAAATTACTCTACATAATTACGGAATTATGTCTTGAATGAATAATTTATTTAGTTGATGCATTTTATTTATGTAACAACCCGAAAAGTACCCAATTTGCTTAAGCAATAGCTCATGGATACTTTTCAGTAGAACTTAAGTTTTTAATATAGGAATTTTTGTTCCGAGTCGTATTTTGAAATTCCGCGTTCGTATTTGGAATTTTTGAGAGATTTCATGAAAAGACCGTTTTTGGTCATCTTGACTTTTCGGGGATTTTAAACCTCTTGACTTTTCTTGACTTTTTAAAGTCGTCATTGACTTTTTATTGATTTTTAAGTCGTCGGAAACTTTTATTGACTTTTAAGTCATTTTTGACTTTTCTCGACTTTTAAGTCGACTTTGACTTTCGTTGACTTTTCCCGACTCGTCTTGCGATTTTGAAGACCGAAATTTTATTTAAAAAAATTATATTTTTGATTTATTTTTATTAAGCTTTATTAGGATTTATCATAATTTAATATAATTATTTTGAATTTATTCGGAATTTAAATAATACCTTTTACGGTTTTTAACCGAACATCATTTAACTATTCCCGACTCATCGTAAATCCCGTAACAAACTCGAAACTCGACTTTGGCATGAGTCACGCGGCCATGTCATCGTTTTCCACTCACTTGAGATATTTTAATTGTTTCGATTAAACTAATACAAATATCTAAGATATTTGTAGCTTTATCGATCCGTCCGTTTAAATTACGCAAATCGCTCGAAAACAGACCCGATTCCTACCCATTTCACACGCCCCATGTCACCTATTTTCCACTCATATTAGATCTTTTAATTAATATGATTAAACTAATAAAAATATCTAAGATATTTGTAACTTTATCGGTCTGTCAACTTAAATTCCGCAATCGCTTGAAAACAGACCCGTTTTCTTTTCATTTCTCACGTCTCGTTTCTCTCCTCTCTTAAGCTTGATATTTTCTTTCTTTTCCTTATAATAACATAATATCTTGATATTTAGTTCAATTAACTTAATCGCTAATTATATTTAATCGATTACCGTAATATAATTATTAAACGCGAATCAATTCCGTAACAACAATTTCAAAACACGACATCCACTTTTGCCTATAACTACACGGCTCATCCACTCTTCCTACTCACAAACAACTTTTCATTTTTCAACAAATCAAATTAAGATCAAAATATCACTTTCATTAATCGTTCTTGAGCGTTCTTCGCGTTCTTCATCCGTTCTTCATCGTTCTTGAGCAAAACCTTCATAAAATCTTCATTTCTTAATTAAATCCATCCTAATTTATATTTCTAGGATCGCCTCTTCGCTCTCCATCTTCACGTACGGTTTTATTTCAATTCCGTCAAAATCATTTTCAAGACTTTAATTATGGAAAATCATATTTTAAGTTCTAATAATGTTTTCTTGTCATTTCTTATAGGGGAAGATTTTGAAGACGAGTTTGGTGACTCGTATATCTTAGGAGAAGACTAGAAGACGGGTTTCTTAGTTCTTAGTTCTTATTATTTTGGTGCTACTTGATTTTAGCTAGCTAAGGTAACGATTCCGCGTTACTCGACGGATAAATGTTACATAGCTTTGGTTTACTTTAGTTTTTGGTTCATCTTTAGTTTTTGTTCATATGATTATGGTTTTATGATTTTAGTTAGTAACATGATAAGTGGTTGATTTTATTATGTTGTAGGAATTTATGAATATGTTGGTGTCCTTGTTATATTTTTATGATTTCTTCATGATGATGATTGTTGCATGTTGGATGGTTAAATTGGATGTTTAAAAATGGATGTTAGTAATTAAAAACATGGTAGAATTAATTGGAAATTGGGGTTGTTGCTTTGGTTGTGTGAACCGTGGAGGAGGGGCCAAACCGGACCAGACCAGCCGGTCCAGGCCGGTTCAGACCGGTCTGGGCTGGTCCATGGTGGGTCCGGGTTTTGGTTTTTGGGTTGTGTCAATGTTTGATTGTTTAATTGTTGTTTTGACGGGTTTTAATTATGATAAGCATGCGGGAAATAATTAGAAACGGGTTTTATTAAAATTGTCAAAACAGCCATTTTTAGCCAAAACAGGCCCGTGGGCCCATCCAGGCCCATGTGGGGTCCGGCCCAACTCAGCCCGTGGGTCCCACTTTGGGACTTGTGACGGTTTTTGAGTTAGCGTCATTTTTATCGTGTTTTGTAATATTTAGCAAGTGGGAAATGTTAATAAGTAAAATATTTAAATTAAAAAGGTTTTTCATAAAATTATTATTTCTCACATGTTAGAAATTATAAGACGAGATCGTAGTTTAATTGGATATCAGTTAAGTCACACGGGGTTCTGGTATGTTATAATAATTCACATGTTAGAAGTTAATAAAATAACATGTATTGAATATGTTGATTTTTATGTGTAAGTCTATGTGATAAAGACTCTGTTTCGAGCCGGTTTGATCCAACGGGTTTGGTCAAACTAAGATCTAGTCAGCCCCGATTTGACTGATGACCCGTCGCGGGACTCGGGTCGGGGATTTGTCTTCAAGTAAAGTTGTTGTATATGAATT
>JAIUZE010034343.1:0-26080 GCA_022085475.1 Heliosperma pusillum | reverse complement strand
AGGAGGTGTAAACAATAAAAACTTCAGCCAATTATTTTTCATATTATTTTTCATTTTTTCATTTTTCTTTCTTTTCTTTTTCTTTTCTTGGCTGACTACATATGCCCCTATTTAGGCAACAACTAACACAATCTGCTCGATCGAGCTGAAATCTACTCGATCGAGGCACTAACAACACTTCTCTTCTTTTTCTCACAAAAAACCCACTCCAATCAATGAAACAAGCCAAAAACTGACACAACGGTAGAATATACCTCGACTACTAAACTAGCTCGGCAAAGGTAGGCTCAGTTTAGGATGTAGTTAAGGGCAACAGGCAGATATGGCTTTATGTGGAGTTAATGGGGTAAAATGAGGAAAAGGGAGATGCAAATATTCTCAAAACACGTAATACCGACCACAAACCCAATGCGTGCAGGCAATAAGAAATCAAAATTCAGATACAAGCAAATGACACGAGATGTGGGGAGTAACTACTACAAAACGAAGCGGCGGAAAATGACGGCCAAAATACGTCAGTAACCGGAAAATCCGTCAGTAATTTTATACTGACGGAATTCCGCAGTACACCGCGTCACTCAATTGGTAACGAAAAACGGCTTCGACGGAAATTCCGTCAGTATGAAAATACTGACGACTCCTGACGGACGATTCGTCAGGCAATTTATTGAAAAGTCAACAGAAATTGACTTTACTGACGGAAACTGGACGGAATTCAGTCAGGAAAATCAAGATTGACTTGAGGTAATGACGGAAATCCGTCAGTACGTCCGTCAATTTTGACTTTCCTGACGGAATTTCCGTCAGTTTTCTCAAGTCAATTTTGACTTTCCTGACGGAATTTCCGTCAGTAAGTAAAAGAGTAGTGGCTGGATACAGCAGCCTGCTGTCCAGCCACAATGCGTTTTTTTGCATTGTTTTAAACGTTAAAAATTTCAACAAAACCTGCAATACAGAAAATACATACGTTCACCGCAAAGCGGTAATTCATACTCACATCGACCGCACGATCGGAAATCAACAAAAGGCGATAAAAATAAAGGTGGAGACCGATAGAAATTGGAAAAAGAATTCATTACATAAAATCAAAAAACAAATTCATACAACTTGGTAATTTACAAGCTTACAAATTCAACTGTTCCTAACTTAGGTAAATTAAACATTACTAACCTAAGGGGGTAACGGGAGGTGCTCCAAAACCGTGCCCGTCGTCCGCGTTGTCATCTCTTGGACGTGGAGGAGGGAAGTTGTTGCACAAGTCCGGGGGAAGATATCTCATCATAGCCGCTTGCAAGGCAGCCATTTGCGCGGCTTGGTGATCCATTTGTTGTTGATTGGCCCGTACTTGTGCTTCAAGGGCAAGTCGGGCGGCTCTCTCATGTTCTCGTTCATTCGCAATGCATTCAATTGTTCCTTCATTTGAGTATTCTGAGTTGCGAATTGGGTGTAATCTGTAGGATTGTAGGAGAAAGAAGCGCGTGCACTTTTGTTGCATGGTGGATCATACCACACTTGTTTCCCCTTGTCTCCTACCCCGAAGAGCCTTAACTTCTTATCGAATCCGTCAACCGCTTTATAATATGCACGGAATTCGTCTGGGGTCTCGCCAGTTGGCGTTTGCTGACTCATCTCCTCGGTGTAAGCTTCCTGAACCCACAAAAAAGAAATTATATAATTAAAAACATTAAGTAATCAAAACAAAACGAAACTAATAAATAGTATTAAAATTAGATATAAAAAAACTCCCTAGTAATTATTAGACAAACTTACGTTTGTCTTAGCAGCTCTAGGGTTAACCCATTCGCCCTTCTTGTTCTTTTTTGTTTTCTCAAACAACTTGTACGGGGTAGGATTAACCTGAAAGTATTATAAAAACATAAAGTGATATATATATCGGAAATATTAATCCTTCATAGTTAATATCCTAAATTGTATGTGAATTAAAAATAAAGGACTTACCAATTCTTTAAACGCATCGGAACAACTCTTCCGGCCTAGAGTATGGGTGCCCACCGCTTTCTCGCCACCTGACCGTCTATTAGCCTTGTTTATGTTAGACCTCATGGCGAATTCGGGATCGCTTTCGGGCCTATTTCTAATGTTTTCCCACCAACTTTCAGGCACCCAATCCGGCCTATTTTTGTTATACTTGCAGCCATTGACAAGTGAGGTAATCCGCCTCGTGACATGTTTCTGCCAGTCGGGCTTCGGGTCGTAGTTCGGATCGACCGAGTTCACATGATTCTATTTCATCATAAACAACTTGTTAGTAATTGCTGAAATTGTATAACTACATTTTTTGAATGAAAACAATTACTTTTTAGTAATAGATATATACAACCGTAATAAAATATACCTGAAAGTACTCCCACATCCGCCTACGCTGGTATAGGCTCGCTTCACTCCATTTGGTGAAGTATTCTCGGTTTATGGTACGAATAAAAGACCAAGTAACGTATTGCTTGATCGGCTTGTCGTCCCACCTGAAAAATATACATATTAGAACGAACGCGATAATAAAAGATAATAGAAATTATCGCAAAAGTGATAATAAAATAAAGTTTGCGATAATAAAAGTATGATATATATAAATTAATTAGACACTTACCATTGGCCTATAGTAGGATTGCGAGACAGAATAATCCGGTTACTCTCCTGCTGTGGCGTCGGGATCGCCACCTGCTCCTGCTCCTGCTCCTGCTCCTGCTCCTGCTCCTGCTCCTGCTCCTGCTCCTGCTCCTGCTCCTGCTCGTGAAAGGCAGCATCCTCCTCGTTCCGCTCATCGTCGGCACGACGAGAACGACTAGTACTGCCACCTATGATTCGTCTGATAAACGATCCACCTGCCATAAGTAAAAGCTATATACAATGGAAATTGTTAGGTAGTTCAATATATAAAAACCGTGAGCAAACTTCTTGAATTACAATGCAAAGTTTCAAATTTAATTATAATTGTATTTTGACAAATAGATTACAATTAACTAGTGACCCTCACTATCACTATCACTACAAATCAACAAACTTTCATCATCTGAAAAAAGTATTCCGACTTCTTCATCATCTTCCTCATTTTGTAGTAGTTGAATATCTTCATCTTCATCATCTTTTTCTTTTTCTTCACCGATGTCCTTGTCATACTCCCCTTCACCCCTTTCAACAACCACTTCATATTCATCCTCACTTTGTGTCTCTTCCACCAAAATTGGTGAAATTGACTGACTATTGACAACCACATCTTCTTGGAAGACAATTTCGTCAACAGGAGCATCAACATGCGATCGTGCCTTGATTTTAAAAACCGCGGACCATTGATTATCTTTCTTAGTGGTTGGATAAGGAGCATAACACACTTGATCCACTTGAAAAGCTGCCACGAATGGGTTATGTCCACGAAGTTTCTTTTTTAAGTTTACATCGACAAGTCCGTATACCTTATGGATACTAACTCCCTGTGGGGAATTATCAAACCAATCACATTTAAACAATATGGCTTTATAAATTCTGTGCTCGGTATAATAAGAAAGCTCAACTACTTCATTAAGGGTTCCGTAGTAGTCCAACCCTTCAGTAGAACTCACACAAACCCCATTGCTTATAGTAGCTTTCGGAACATCAACTCCCTCTTTAAAAGCACGAAATTTGTAGCCATTTATAGAATATCTTCTCCATGTCCTCACCCAGTTACTTGGACCCCCTGCTAGAGCTATTATTAAAGGATCCTTCAATCTATAAGCCTATATATCAATAAAACAATATATTAATTATATTAAGATGTTATATTCTCCATATAAATTATTAGTTAATAAGAAATTGAAATGTGATCTTACTTCATTTCCCAACCATTTCGAAAAACTTTTGTCATGTTTGCTCCAAACATCATCATAAGACGTGACATCAGGATATGTGAGTTTGATGTACGTCTCGAATTCCCTAATAATAAGACGTGACATCAAGACTTAGTAATGTACGTTTGAACTATAATGAATTAATTTTATTACGAAAACTTATTTGTGTAATAATGAATCAAATACTTACTTTTCATAAGTCTCTAAAAATTGCCCACAGTTTCTTAGCACATAAAAATGAGCTTCTTCAAACTCTTTTTCATTTAAGTACCTCGTTATACATTTCCCGGTAGTATTTCCCATGTCATCATTGAACAACTCGGGTATATTTGAATCTAGTTGGTTATTGGAATTCACACCAACCTCCAAGTCCTTCGCTTTTGTGTCAATG
Organism: Heliosperma pusillum; assembly: GCA_022085475.1. Classification (NCBI taxonomy): domain Eukaryota; kingdom Viridiplantae; phylum Streptophyta; class Magnoliopsida; order Caryophyllales; family Caryophyllaceae; genus Heliosperma; species Heliosperma pusillum. Next base: position 21,844 of record JAIUZE010034343.1, on the reverse strand, counting down.
TGATCTTCGAAATATAGGGAACAAAAATTAGAAATTTCCTCTAACAAAAAAGCGTTGCATATGGAACCCTCGACCCGAGCTTTGTTGCCAACCTTCTTTTTCAAATGATTAAGGAACCTCTCAAATGGATACATCCATCGATATTGGACAGGTCCTCCAACTTTCGCTTCATAAGGTAAGTGAATAGGTAAATGCTCCATGGAATTGAAGAAAGAAGGGGGAAATATCATTTCTAACTTGCATAATATCTCCGCAATTCTTGACTCTAGATGTTCCATGGAATCAACTTTAATCGTAGAAGTACACAAGTCTCTAAAAAATTGGCTTATCTCAGTTATAGCATTCCAAGAATTCGTCGGGAGTAAATGTTTCAATGCAACAGGAAGTAACCGTTCCATAAAGACATGACAATCATGACTTTTCATGGAATGTAACACCAAATTTCTATGGTCAACACACCGACTCAAATCTGAAGCATAACCATCCGGGAATTTCAAACTAGCAACCCATTCGCATAGAGCCTTCTTCTCCGCTGTCTCTAAAACAAACCTAGATGATATGGGTCGTTTCAAGCAATACTCAAGAAAGTCAGCTTTACCCTTAGGGCCAAATGAAGTTTTCTTTGTTACATTCATCACCGTGTTGATAAGTTGTTCAAAAAAGTTTTTCTCAATGTGCATAACATCTAAGTTGTGTCGAATCAACAATGTCTTCCAGTAAGGGAGTTCCCAAAAAATGCTTTGTTTCCACCAACCTTCAGTTTTGTCGTTTTTCAATCTTTTCATTTCTTCAGCAGAAGACTCGACAACTTTTGGTAAACCTTTTACCGAATCCCAGACTTCAGCACCGGTTAATTTGATTGCAACTGTGGTATCCTCAGTTTTCCTATTCTTTAGAAAATGCTTACAATTGTTGCGGAAAGGATGATCATGTTTCAAGAAAGTACGATGACAATCGAACCAACAAACTTTTTTACTATGTTTCAGAAAAAAGGATTTAGGATCTGTTTGAAGACAATAAGGACAAGCACGGTATCCGGCTGTGGACCAACCGGAAAGCATGCCATATGCAGGAAAATCATTGATCGTCCATAGTAATGCCACTTTTAATTGAAAGTTACGTTTCTTAGAGACATCATAGGTATCCACACCGGTTTCCCAAAGTTCTTTCAACTCTTTGATCAACGGTTGGAGGTACACATCCAATTTTGCTTTAGGGTTATTAGGACCTGGAACGATCATAGATAAGAACATAAATTGCCTCTTCATGCATAACCAGGGGGGTAAGTTGTACGGGGTTACAATCACGGGCCAACACGAGTAAGACTTCCCGAATTGGCCATAAGGTGAAAATCCATCTGTACACAAACCTAGTCGAACATTGCGAGGCTCACTTGCAAATTCTGGATGCTCTCTATCGAAATGTTTCCACGCTTCTCCATCACTTGGGTGTGCCATTGTCCCTCTTTCTCTTACTCGAGAGTTTTTATGGTGCCAACTCATCTCACCTGCTATGTGTTTGGTTGCAAATAGTCGTTGTAACCTTGGCGCAAGCGGGAAATAAGTCAGTGGTTTACAAGGTATTCGCTTCCGGCCACTTAAATTCTTTTTACCTTTATATCGAGAGGCATGACATTTGGTACATTCCTCAAGATCGGCATTTTCTTCCCAAAAAAGCATACAACCGGTAGGACATGCATCAATTTTCACATGGGGTAGTTGGAGTCCCTTAAGCAAATTCTTAATCTCTTGAAAATTGCGCGCCATTTGATTATTTTTTGGAATAATGTCACTAATTAACGACATAAAACCATTGGCGCATCTAAGAGATAAGTTGTTCTCACATTTGAGTGATACCAACCTAGCAGCCGCTTGCAACAAACTCATACTACTTCCCTCATAAACTGGTTGTTCGGCTTTATTTAACATTCTATAAAAGGCTGAAACTTGGGGATGTGGGGGATAACGAACTTCTTCATCGCTAAGGTCGTCGGGATTAAGTCGAGCCTCCATTATTTGCTCAACATTATCACGTAATGCATCTTCAACCAACTCCCGGTAAGGATTCTCACTAACTACGATACTACTTGAACTCTCTTCGGTAGCCAGTTTCTCACCGTGATAATTCCATACATAATAATTATCAGTAAAACCATTCGACCATAAGTGAGTTTGAACCTCCCTTTTCGATTTAAAAGCTAAGTTATCGCATTTCTTACATGGACACCTCATTTCACCGCCTAAATCCTTAAACTCACTATATTGTTCCGCGAATTCAATAAACTCTTTCACCCCATTTGCAAATATCAGCTTGGGTTTCTTTTTTTCGTCTAATCTTTCATACATCCACCGTCGTTCTAATCTTTTCATGTTATTATGTATCTACATTTAAATATATATATGTTATAAAATAAATTATCAGAAATTAACAACAATTATAATCAATAATCACACATACTAAATTAAACATTTATTCTCATCAACAAGTAAAATTAAATTTCTTCAATTGGGTCCTTATCACTCCAACCTAAACCCATCAATCTACGTTTCAAGTTACTAGCAAACACCACTTGTAATTTATTAATGAGGAAAAAATTCGGCAGCAATTCCCCTTTGTTTTCTAAATACACAATGTTGAATAAATATTTACTCAACATATGCATTCAGAAAACATTAAAGGAATTGTAACCGAACTCTTTCCTCATTAATAAATTACAAGTTATGTGTTTACTACCTAAGTGACTTGAAACGTAGAAAGACAGTCCCAATACGGGGACTATTCAAAAATTACTCCTAACGAGTAATTCTTGAACGGGTACTAAGTCAATATCAACACATGTAATAATTTGGACATACAAAACACATGTAATAACTAGCTACTAACAACAACAAAAAATTTATTATTTAATGATTAAGACGCAGGGCGAAATTATATTAACAACAACCAAAATTTCAATATCAAAAACAATAATGGCTATTATCCTACGTCAATTAAAGACAAACAAATAATTAAGACGGAAGGCGAAATTAAATTAACAACAAAAATTTCATTATCAAAAACAATAATGGCTACTATCCTACGTCAATTAAAGACAAACAAGTGATTAAGACGGAGGGCGAAATTTCATTAACAACAAAAATTTCATTAACAAAAAAAGTAATGGCTACTATCCTACGTCAATTAAAGACAAACAAATGATTAAGACGGAGGGCGAAATTAAAATAAAGACAAATATAATACCTAAGGATGAAAATAAACAAAGAAAGCGGCGACAAGCAGTGACGGCGACAAGTAGCGGCGGTCGACGGTCGACGGTCGGAGGTAGCTAGTGGTGGTCGTCGGATCTACAACAAACAACTAATAAAGAACCTATAAATTAACAAAATGAGAAAAGAAAGAGAATGAAATACTTAATTAAACTTACCAAGGATGTGGTGGTCGGAAAGTAGTCGCCGGAGGAAGTTAGTCGGTGGTAGTGATGGAGCCGGTGGTCGGAAAGTGGATTAAATTGATTTGGGGGTTAGGTTTTGGGGAAAATGAAGAAGGAAGAATGACGGGCTGATTGTGCGATTTCAGCATAAAAAGAAAATTTCTGACGGAAATTCCGTCAGGAATCCGTCAGTTTAGCGAGAATTCGAGAACCTTTCTGACGGAATTTCCGTCAGAACCTATGTTTGACTGGGCTGAGTTTGACTGCATTATTAGTGGCTACTGACGGAAATTCCGTCAGTATAATGAACAATTACTGACGGATTTTCCGTCAGTATAAGTAATTTCTGACGGAATTTCCGTCAGTACCCGTAAGTGAATTTTGCCGCCTTTGACTTAGTCAACGCGCCATTTTTCACTGACGGTTACTGACGGATAATCCGTCAGTTTTATTTTTCCGTCAGAATTCCGTCAGTAGTCCGTCAGTCATAAAAAATCACTGACGGATTTTTTTTTCCGTCAGAAAAACCGTCAGTTTCCCGTGTTCGTTGTTTGTAGTGAACTACTCTCATTCCTAGATGAACTGGTCATGGATGTCACCAGTTATAGGCTCTAAAATCTCAGAATATATAAGTAGTTTGCCAAAATGTTGAGTCAAGTCTACTAGTCAAATTTAAATTCCAAGACAAAATTCAATAGTTCACTACTTCGATTTTACTAAATAAGTCAAGAAAGGTGCAAAGAATAGCTTAAAATAGACTTATAGTGCGATTTCATCACGAACAAAACTCCAATCCGACTCAACTATATGCGAAAATAAACGTGATATTTTTTGATTTTTCTCAATTTTTCTAATTAACATGAATTGTAAACGTGAATGCAATACAAATGCAAATGCAGACGCAAAAGGATGCAAAACACCTCCCCAAACCAAAACAGACAATGTCCTCATTGGCTAAAGCACAAAAGCATATAAGGGAAAGGGAAAAAGCAACCTAATACATGTTCCTAATGAATGAAATATATATGAAGAATGGAAAAAAACAAAAGGAACAGAAACAACTCACAAAACAAAGCTTCCCCAAACCAGCATCAAAGTAGGGGTCGATCGAGTAGAAATTCCACTCGATCGAGCAACTTTTCCAGGCATTACCGCTCGATCGAGTAGAAATTGTACTCGATCGAGCACTTTCTGAATTGCACGGCCGACGACTGTGAGCAGCTGATTTCCTCTTCGTTTTCCTGCAAGAACGATGCCAAACGATACCCAAAGAAAAATACCAAGCATTGTCTAACAGGAAAACAAGTTGTTTATCTAAACTACGGATTATTGCGTGATAGTCTAATTGTCTAATCGCAAACGCAATAAATTGTTTGTTACAATTTGCACAAGGTTTCAAACCCGGCTACCAACCAAATAGTTTCATGAGAAGGCCACCGTTTGGCCTTTGACTTGCGGAATTACCCTCAGCTGCGGTAATTTCCGTCTTCTTCCTCCACACGTACGTTGGTTTCTTGGAGTCTAGCTCCACTTCAGAATCACTTGAATACATGCAAGCTCCTTTGTCCTTCTTGGACTTCTTCTTCTGGACGTCGTCACGCGAACCTGACTTTACCTTTTCCAGCTCCAATGCTGCCGCTCTATGATCTGTAAGGCAACATACAATAGCATGTTCCTCCAATTCGCTCCCAAGCTGGGGCGGAGGTGTTACGGTAGCAATGGGGATATCACAGATAGGAGCTATAGGTTCGATAGGAACCGAAGCTTTGTCATGCGTGAATAAGTCAGGTGTGATATCAGATAAGGGAAGTGCGTAGCATGGTGACACAAGCATAGGACCCTTAGTAGCAAGAGACTGCGTGAATACTAAATTCTCCCCACCTATTTGAAAAGTCAGAGTCTGTAACCCAACATCAATAACCGCTTGCGCAGTATGCAAGAACGGTCTTCCCAAAATGATGGGAGTGTGAGAATCCTCAGGTATATCCAAAACTATGAAATCGACCGGGATAAAGAATTTTTCTATTTGCATAGGAACATCCTCTATGATTCCTAAGGGTCGAGACAAGGTCCTATCTGCCATCTTTACTGTCGTGTTGGTACACTGGAGCTTGGTAAAGCCTAACCGTTTGGCTAAAGACAAAGGCAAGACGCTAATACTAGCTCCTAGGTCACATAACGCGTTGTCTATGAGATATGTACCTATATGACACGGTATAGAAAAACTACCTGGGTCAGACAGCTTAGGGGGGCATTTGTTCTGGAGGAACGCAGAGCATTCCTCAGTTAAAGCTACAGTCTCTACAGTGTCTACGGACCTCATACGCAAAAGAATTTCACGCATAAATTTTAAGTAAGAGGGTACCTTTAATACGAGGTTTGCAAGAGGCACGTTCACCTTGAGATTGCGTACAATGTCCGCGAACCGAACAAATTCCTTCTCGTGCTTAACTTTCTTCAATCGACCAGGAAACGGAACTGGAATGTCAGGATTACCACGTTGCATATCCTTGACAATTGCGTTGTTGCTCATCCGCTTGCTTAACCCCTTCGAACGAGCTTCTCGCTCATTAATTCCCATCGATCGAGTATCTAAGTCACTCGATCGAAGATTATCCGAACTTAAATTGCTCGTTCTAGTAGTATCGTCATTCAAATTATCCGATCGAGCAACTGGAGTCTCTCGATCGACCACTTGTCTATCAGAATCACTCGATCGACCATCAACAACCTCTCGATTGAGTAACAAGCTTTCTGATTCACTCGATCGACTAACACCTATTTCTCGATCGAGTAGTTTCTCCTTCAATTCATTCGATCGACTAGCAATAACCTCTCGATCAATTACATTATTAGCAGCAGTCTTCGCAACATCGGGATGCACACCAGAAATATCAGCAACTGCACCAGGACTGTCATAAGCAAGACCGCTTCCCAGAGTAATCATGTTCAACGTCTCCTTGTTCTTATTAGTTTGAGACGGTAACTGCCCAGGTTGCCTAGTCGATCGAGCTCCAGCCAATTGAGCAATTTGCGACTCCAAAAGCTTAATAGTAGCATTTGTTGTTTGATCAATTTTGCTCATTTGGATAGCTAAAGCTTGGATCATAGACTTTAACTCCCCGACTTCTGAAATTCCTCCAGATGAGGAACTAGCTTGCTGTGAAGACTGGATTTTCTGAAATCCTTGCTTGTGCGGCGGTTGATACGTCGGCTGCGGTGGTGGTGGTGTAGGATTTAAGACGTTCTGGCTTGTCCATCTCAAATTGGGATGGATATTCCCTTGATTGTAATACCCACCTCCTTGACGGTATTTGTGACAACCCTCGCGAATGCGGAAATATAAAACATACAAGCATGTGAATTATATAGCGGAAATAGGTAGTTATAAAAACTTTTATACATGCAAGTTAAATTAACGAGGAGTGTCAAAATAGTACAAACTAAATACGGAAATACAACAAAGAGACGGAGTCTCTCAAAAAGTTAGCAAAGAACAAGTGTTTAGCAAAACTAGCTAAAATCGTCTAGAGGTGAAACTTCCAGGGACAACGCCCGCTAGCTCACACCCGAACCCCAAAATATCATATCCAAAAAGTCATCCAAGCAAGCAACCTGTTCATTCATGAAAAACATGAACGCCACAGTCAGTGGGGAGTAACTCCGGGTTCTCCCAGCCATATCATATTAAACGTACATATAAGGAAATACAAAAGTAAAATCATGCATATATAGATATCCATGTGAGTTACGATAAGAATAGATAGGCAATTCGATAAATAATGATAAGAGCATATGGAACACAAATCCGAATCCATCATGTTATTCAAAGACTCGGGGAAGACACTCTTAGGCAACCGAATACGCTCACTAGGGCTTACATCTCACCGTTAGCGGTATAAGTTTGATAAGATTGAGACTCGACAAAAAAACCATGCCAAGTCATTCAATGATCAATCATATAATCATTCATGTAATCATACCAATATATTGACAACATCTCTCACGGTAAATGAAATGCACTAGCATCGTGTACAATAACAAGACAAGCCAATGGAAGCTCACGGAATAAGACGTTTTCCGGAACCGTATACGATAAGACGTTTCGTATACTCATGACCTAGACAAAACAAGTTCACAGGATAAGACGTTTCCTGGAATCATGTACGATAAGACGTTTCGGACACACAAGACTCTAATCCTCTCGGTAGGACGACGATAATAATACGGTCCTAGTCTAAACCTGGCCAGACTCTCGGAATAAGACATGTTCCGATTCGACATGTGGTAAGACGTTCCACATCCAATACTAAACCTGGCCAGACTCTTGGAATAAGACATGTTCCGATTCGACATGTGGTAAGACGTTCCACATCCAAGACTCGGTCAATCATAGACGCCGAGTACCCCAAATTCGGTCAACCTTCACGAAAGAGGCGGAAAGAGATCTATAGTCAAAAGTCAAGCTAGTACGCTACATGCAATAACACCACCTCGCAGGTATACAACATTTGACGGTCGGGTCGATCAACGCATTGCGTTCGCCTCCTAACAACGTCGTAATATCCCCACTAAACATGCATACAAGTATCAAGGATACACCCCATCGCTCCGACATTCCAGTCTAACGAGTATAAGGTGTAGCCGGGAAATGAGAGTTCATAGAACCAAATCATTAGTGCTCAAATCATAACATATGTAAAACCGACTCAAAAGAGGGATATATCGAAAACCGTCACGAAACATGTGATACAAGCGAATGAAATATCATATATCCAAAACATGAATATTATAAGTCACTACGTAAAATTAGACGATAAACGAATCATGCGAACTATTATAAATTACGAGATATAGAAATTTCAAGAAGAAAACACAGCCGTGTTCCAGGCCGGGGTGGAGGGAGGCGGCCGGTACCCCGGCTCGGAGCACAACTACCCACAAAAACCAAGTTTGGAAACTAACTAAAACAAGGGTCCACTTAAAACGGTCATAACTAGAGTTCTAAATATGGGAATGCAGAAATGCCAAGTCGAGGTGATAGGTTATCTTCTTACGGTTTCAACGAGTGGTCACAAGCCCAAAACAAACAAGTAACGAAAGAGATATGATCATTCTACGAAAAAGGGTCGGTGCAGTGAATTCTCAGCCGGGCACTGAACCGGCAGCCAGCCCTTCGGCCAGGACTACTTCCTACCCGAGAACAACATACAGAAGTTCCCTCATTTTCAATTCTCCTAATTCACTTCAAATAATTATCAACAATCAATATTCATCATCAACAATCATCAAATAACAACAATCATCATCAATAACATGAATCCAAAGCTTACTAATCGTATTCTAAATACGAGTTCTAACATATAAAGCATGTAAAACACGTAAATCATATCGAGTAACCCTTCACCGTTACCTTTACGCGTCTTTAATCGATTCTAAACCTTCCTAGTCTCCACCTACATACAATTAGATAATAAAAGACGAATATCATTCACCTTGAGAAAGACGGATAATTTAAAAAGCGAGAAAGACGGTAATTTTATTACCAAAACGGATAGAGGAAGCTAAGAGGGGAAGAATAAGACAAACTTACGTGAATTCCAATAAGAAACGAAGGAGATACGGTGATTCAAAGATCGGAAAGTGTATGGAGGCAAGTGTTTTGGTTTGGGTTTCTTAGTGATGAAGTAATGTGTTGTGTTTGTGAATGAAAAATAGACTAAATGGTAGTACGATATTTATAAGAAAAAAGTCAACAAAAGTCAAAGACAGCTCAAAAGTCAAGAAAAGTCAAAGACGACTCAAAAGTCAAGAAAAGTCAAAGACGACTCAAAAGTCAAGAAAAGTCAAAGACGCCTTAAGACGGGATTCTCATGGAATCTCGCGGAAATTCCAAATACGAACTCGGAAATTTTAAATTCGACTCGGAACATAAAATTCTATATTAAAACTTAAATTTGTTGAAAAGTATCCGTAAAAATATTTTTACTAGAAAAATAGGGTACATTTGCGGGTGTTACATCAATTATATACGCTGTGATGTATACTTAATCCGACATTTCGCATGCTTTTAGCATGTAAAGTCGTTTGCAATCAAATCCAAGTGAGAGCCACTTGATAGCCATAAAGAACATCCTTAAGTACTTGCGAAGGACTAAAGATATGTTCTATGTGTTTGGAGTTTACAGTGAGTTGTGTGTAAGGGGTTACACAGACTTCAGTTTCCAAACTGATCAAAGTGATTAGAAATCACGAACTGGCTGTGTTTTATAGAAGATTTATCTGTTGGAAGAGTTCCAAGAAGAAAAGACTATTGGAAAGGTTCCAAGTAGGAGTGACATTTTCAAATATAAATGTCATGTATCCGCTGGAATTGTTCCAGTCAGTTTATCATTACGGATTTCACAATGGAAATAGAGTACATTGCATCATATGATGATGCATATGAAAGTAGCTTGGATTCGATAATATTGGAGGGACTAGAAGTAAGTTCCTATAGTTGTATATCCTATCCCATGATACTGGTAAAACAGTGGGAGCTACCTTTAGGCCAAGAGTCCTAAGTCTAGATTCAAACTTAGACAAGTACTCAGAACGTTTTATGTAATGTGAGATTACGTAGACAAAGAGAAATAACAATTAGAGAGATGGGAAAGATGCAAGTATTGCTAATCCATTAGCCATGCCTTTTGCAGGCTGAACATGATAGTCATGTCATTTCAATGAGGATTGAAATATGTACCTGAATTGCTAAAGATTATGAGATATAAAAATTATTGATAGCGTATCATTTTTTCCAAATATTTGATAATCGCATTCATTGTTAGAGTTTCATTAAAAACTCCTTTATTTAGTTTGACTAAATTTTAATACTTTGTTTATCCGAATTGGTTGAAAGAAAGGTTGAACCCAATTCAAGTGAATAGGATGAACTTAGTGTTTTGTCCCTAGTCACTCATTTGAGGTGACGTCTCGAAGTGACTAGATTGTAAGTCGATCGATGGTTGGTTCAGCACCATGGGGTCATTGAGATGACTGGTCGTTTACATAGGCAGACTGTGGAGACACTCTGTCGGGCAGTGACTATAATAGTGTCCCTTATCAAAATTGTTGAAGCCTGGTCGTGGCGGAGATTTCTATTTTATTCCTATGAGTCGATTCTTTAGACTGACGACCATTTACCTGAGTCGGTGTAGTTTCCTATTGACTTTGGTTTTTGTCCTAGGTCGTGCCGTGAAAGGAGGATGATGGACATCTTCTGGGTCATGGTGATCTGCATCATACAGTGTAAGATGGGTCAACAGGAATTGTCCACCCACGTTGGGTATTAACATCTTCGGGCCACTCGAGGAGCAGTAACTGAAAATGCGTGGCCACGCTCGGAAGAGATCTCTGATAGATTTTCCGGTCAGACAGTTACTCTCCCAGATCGAGAAAACCACTCTATTTATAATTTTCAATTGCAAGTGCGACCTGTAAGATACCTTGCAATGAGTAGGAGGATGTGACAGAAAAGAGACAAGAGAATCGGTAGCACACAACTTGTCGAGACAAGTGGGAGAAATTGTTGGATTAGGAGTCCTCCGCAATAGTGTTGCTACATGCACAACATGTATCGGACAAGTGGGAGATTGTTGGAGTAAGTGTCCTCCACAATAGTGCATTTATATAATAAATCTCATTTGAAATATACGTGGCATGATTAGTATATTTTGATACTCCACGTCAGTTGATTAACGTAAATCGGTAACGCTCGGCTGACTAGAGTTTGACGTTATTGTCGTATGACGTCGGTGATCAACTGATCCCTTTAGGTCACACCTATAGGATGAGACCCAAATAGAATACTAATTATTTGTATACGATACAGTTTAATTAGAGCATTACATATATTTGATATGTACGTTTAGTTACGAGAGTTGTTTATTGGAAATTGAGTTAGGAACTCATTCCACTTAAGTTTATTAGTCAATTATACGATAACTGACTGAATAAATTTAACGTCTTATTTTAATACGATTAAATAAGATTTAATTTAGTGATTAATCGTTAATTCATTAAATTAGTTGAGGTTATGCATATGTTTTGAGGTAGAGGTAATTAGTTAATTATATTTACAAGGAGTTGTAAAATAAATTAACTGGGCATTGTGGGATCCAATATATATTGATATAATGATAAAATGTCACTTAAAATTTAAGTACATATTGTTTATTAATTTGTGTCATATAATTGTTATATGATCAAATTAACACTTAATTATACAAGATAATTAAACATATGTATGATTAATAAGTATTTGTGGGACAAATATCAAAAATTAAAATGGACCATTCTAAGTCTCAATGGTTCGGTTTTGTGCACATGGAAGATGCATGTGTGTTATTCTTTTCTTAACACACAATTCACTATGTTGATAGTGATATATCATCCTAGCTTTAATCATTACTACTTAACCCATACTCTACCTTCTTACACAAGAATAAAATAAGCAAAATTGAGTCCTCTTGGAGCTGATGTCATCCGGCCATATGGCCTTTATATTGACCAAAAGTTGTTCAATTTTGGATGCTTCTTTACTTGCTTATTTTTCTTACTTCTATCACTACTCAACTTCTCACTAAACTCTCTATATACACTCTAATATTATCTACATATTACTAGTGTAGTAATATACTAATATTAGTAGTATTATGTCTTACTTATTATCTAGTTAATAATAAGGTGAGATTATTTGGGTTTAATCTTGGGTGCAACAAGAAGGAGACCTTCTACTTTGGAGGTTGTTTTATGGAGGATCATCCACTAATTTCATGCTCAAGAACAATAAGAAGGAGTTCTTATTGTGCCCATATTGAACCGAAAATACCCCATGTAAAGATGTTTTCGTCTTATCTTTTCTTTTATGCTTTTATATTTGCATGCATGATAACTAGATCCTAAATCATTAAGTTAATGTAATTTAATGAACTAATTAGAGGAGTCTAATTAGAGTTCTAGGACTTTCATGTGGTATCAGAGCACAATTGTTACATGCATGTCGATTTTAAGCATTAAAATCGAGTTATACGATAACTTGGGTAAAATTGAAAATTTGTGTTAAAAATTGGTTTGCACGAAATTTTTGATTTGCATGCATACCTACTGACCTCAAAATGGTTGTGGTCAAATTTGGTGATTTTAGGGATTAATTTGCTATTTATTTTTATTTATGGCCTTTAAATCATGTTAATATGCATGTTTTATGTTAAAAGTTAACTAAAAATAGTTTCATGTTGATTCTGGCCTTGAATTTTTGATATGATCTCACATGCATGTTGTACATACTGCATGTAAAATTTCGTTACTTTTAATTAAGTTTTGCACGATGATTGATTTTTATAAGATAAAAGTTAATAAAGTGAGATTATTATGTTCTTAAAATTTAAACGTCCTTTTATGGTTTTGAAAATTTTTGGTACATTTTATAATCTGATTTATATCATCTTGGTGAAATTTTATAATTTGTTTCACTATTTTACTATATTTAATGGTTTTTATTTGATACAACCGTTGAATATTAAGTTATTTGTTCATAAAATTTATTCAAATTTTTTGGGCAAATGTTTCTGGTTAGAGTTCCTGGAAATGTTCCAGAATGTACAAAAAAATTTGGTTTCAAATTTGTATGATTTTTATATTTTATTTTGGGTTTATTTCATAAATGTTATGATTAAACCTCTATATTTAGCAAATATGATCAATTCGAACTAATTAAATACAAACAAAGTTAGTGGGGACTAATTTTGAGTTCTAAATTGGTTTAGATAATTAGTTTGAGCTTAAATACGATTCAAGTGTTGATTATTGATTTTTAATGGTTAAAAATCGATAAAATTCATAAAACCGAGCTAGAATGAGCATGATAAGTATTAAGGGCGATTTTGGTATGATTTTTTACAGCATTTTATTTATGTTGTTATTGTTTAATGAATAAATGTCATTTGTTTAATTTTTAATGCAAGTTGTACCTAGTATGGCCTAGATTATTTTAATCGGTATTACCCGTAATGTAAGGGAATACCGATTCAGTTGTAATTTTATTTGCGATCTCGTATCGCCATTTGTAATAATTTAATTTCATTTCTAGATCAAATGTATAATAGGAATTTTATTTGTATCTTTTGTAATTAATAATTATGAAGACGGAGATTCCCGAAGTCGGTGTTCCAAAAGACAGTGCCTTTTTGAAGTATGTTCATGAAGAGGCAAGGGGCCAAGGAGTTGGTTTCCGATTTTGTAATCTTCTAGTTAATTAGATTAGCTAGGTGGCCATACTAGGATTTATTATTTGCTTGCTTTATATTTTTTCCACTCATGCCAAAATCGCCAACATGCATCTTTATTTCGCGATTGTCAATTCAAAGTTATTCAAAATTCACCGACTTAGTTCGCTTATAGGGAATTGGGTGTACTATTTTCACCCATAATATCTATATGATCGACATTTATTTTGCTAAATGCAATGTTTGGGTATTAGATACCTATTATGGTTTTCATCAATGTATTCAATGCATATAATAAATCGTACGACGACTAACCATGATTAAATGTCGACGCACAAGGGAAATATAACTATTGTAGTTTTATTTTTATAGAGACATATAAAAGTTATAATGTGATCAATCTAGTTTTGGATTTAGAGGTGTACTTTAATAAACGTTGTTATGTACATGACCTCTAAATAAAGAATATAGTATCCACTTTAGTGTACGACACAAGTGTTTCACTTTTGTGAATAGAACAAGCGTTGTATCTTTTTATGCCTATATTTGGTCAATGGTTATCCCATACCAATCAAAGGTAAGTATATTCTTGACCTAAACTAGTAATTACTTGTCATATAGATTGTAAAAGGCTCAAAATTGGTGACCCTAATCTAATCTTAATTCTGGATTGTGTAGCACATTAAGAGGCTAGTATTGACAACTATCCCTAAACCATCTGATTTTGAATCTTATGGTGCGTGCGAATCTTGTATTCAAGGCAAGATGATTCGTGCCCTTTTTATTTAAAAGGAAATCGAACTACTGAGTTATTGACCCTATTACATAAGAATATGTGTGGTCCAATAACAAACACAACCAGAGATGCTTATGACTATTTCACTTTATTTACCAACGATTTAAGTAGATACTATATTATATTCTACTTAATGAGGTGCTATGAGAAATTCTTTGAAAAGTTCAAAGAGCTTCAATGTGAAGTAGTTAACCACCAAGAGTATTAGATCAAGGACTTACGACCAAATCGTAACTAAAATATCTAAGTATTGACTTTGATTTTCACCAAAAGTACGTATTGTGAAATAGTTTCACGAGTTAACTTCTCTAACACACATTATGAGATAAGGTGTTGTTGCATAGAGAAACAGAACCTTATACGAAATGGTTTTGCCTTTGTCAAGTCAAACTGAGCCATTTGACTAATCTTGGGATCTTAATATTTTTGTCTGCTAATTCTTTTCCCACCATATTAAAACACATTTAAAACAGTCTGATTATATTTCATATACGATATGGATAGGTAGCGTACCTAGTTTATAAGTTATCTGAATGAAGCAAGTGCTCAATAATCCTACATTGACCACGAGAACAAAGCGTTTGTGACTCGTGATGTTGTCTTTCAATAAAAAATACGATTATTTCTTGATAAGACAGAGTGGGAGAAAATGTTTCAAGAGCCACAAACTGAGCATATGGTCCGGAAAACGTTTCTTCATTGCTTGTTCAGTAGTTGTTTCTTCGGAACCTAAGAGGTCAGGTGGAATTTTATCACTCCTTGATAAATGACGAATTCGTATTACTTTTAGAAAGTAATTAACCTGTGACTTATAAAACACTGTTTCTAGTCACAACTTCTTGCTATGGCTTAGAGTCATACGATTCGTAATGGACTCCATGCATGATGGTCAGGTATGTGACCTAATAAATTTTACTTGAAGAAGTACGACCTCTTCAATATAAATTTGCATGGATGAACATTAAAATGTTTTCAAAGATAAATGGGTAGGGAAAGAGTTTTGCACCAACCTTAATTCTTTGATCCATTCGAATATACTTAGCGATTACAGCATATCATAATAGTATGATGTCAATTGGACTTCAAGAACCACCTTCTTGAATACGATTCTAGAAGAGGTAGTATATTTTATATTCACCTGTGGGTTCGTAGATCCTAACTATCCTAAGTTAATTTGAAAGCTTAAGAGGATGTCTTAAGTAAGCACTAAAGAGTTGGAATTGGTGTGTCAATCATGTCATAAAATATTTCTCGATATCTCGAGGAATTATGTTTATACATGAAGTTTAGTGGGAGTAATATGGTTTTCATCAGTCTTATATGTGGAAACATATTGATCATTTTAAATGATGGAAGATTTTGGAGAAGTAGAATACATCTTTTAGATATCCGGATTTGTGGAGATAAATCTAAAAGGATATTAGCATTGAGTCAAAATTCTTATATTGATAAGATCTTTGACTAGTTCAAGGAAGTTGAACACATGATAATTGATTCATTTTGCTTCCGCTGCGGGATCAATTGTGACAACCCTCGCGATGCGGAAATATAAACAACAAGCTGTGAAAATATATTGCGGAATAGGTAGTTTTTAAAAACTTTTAACATGCAAGTGTAAATAGAAACGAGGAGTTAAAGGATATTACAAACTAGTAACGAATATAACAAATAGACGGGGAGTCTTTTCAACATGTTAAAACAAAGAACACAGTGTGTTACAAACTAGCAAAATCGTCTAGATGTGTTTTAAATCCAGGGACACAACGCCCGCTAGCTCCCACCCGAACCCAAAATATCATAGCAAAAAGCCATCCATGCAAGCAACCTGTTCATTCATGAAATACATGAACGCCACAATAAGTGGGGAGTAACTCCGGGTTCTCCCAGCCATATCACATTAAACGTACATAGAAGGAAATACAAAAGTAAAATCATGCATATATGAATATACATGTGAGGTACGATAAGGATAAATAGGCAATTCGATATATAATGATAAGAGCATAAGAGGTACAAATCCGAATCCAACATGTTATTCAAAGACTCGAGGAAGACACTCTTAGGCAACCGAATACGCTCACTATGGCTTACATCTCACCGTTAGCGGTATAAGTTTGATAAGATTGAGACTCGACAAACAAACCATGCCAAGTCATGCAATGATCATGAATAATCAATCATGTAATCATACCATATTGACAACATCCTCTCACGGTAAATGAAACGACAGCATCGTTAACATAGCAAGACAAGCCAATGGAACTCACGGAAAAGACGTTTTCCCCCGGACCCGTATACGATAATACGTTTCGTTTACTCATGACCTAGACAAAGAAGTTCACAGGATAAGACGTTTCCCGGAATCATGTACGATAAGACGTTTCGTACACACAAGACTCTAATCCTCTCGGTAGGACGAAGATAATAATACGGTCCTAGTCTAAACCTGGCCAGACTCTCGGAATAAGACATGTTCCGATTTGACATGTGGTAAGACGTTCCACATCCAAAACTAAACCTGGCCAGACTCTCGGAATAAGACATGTTCCGATTCGACATGTGGTAAGACGTTCCACATCCCAGACTCGATCATAACAAAGACGTCGAGTACCCCAAATTCGGTCAACCTTCACGAAAGAGGCGGACAGAGATCTATAGTCAAAAGTCAAGCTAGTACGCTACATGCAATAACACCACCTCGCAGGTATACAACATTTGACGGTCGGGTCGATCAACGCATTGCGTTCGCCTCCTAACAACGTCGTCATATCCCCACTAAACATGCATACAAGCATCAAGGATACCCCCCATCGCTCCGACATTCCAGTCTAACGAGTATAAGGGTGTAGCCGGGAAATGAGAGTTCATAGCACAAAATCATTAGTGCTCAAATCATAACATATGTAAAACCGACTCAAAGTGGGACATAGCAAAAACCGTCACAAAACATGTGATACAAGCGAATGAAATATCATATATCCAAAACATGAATATTATAAGTCACTACGTAAAATTATACGATAACGAATCATGCGAACTATTATAAATTACGAGATTTAGAAATTTCAAGAAGAAAACACAGCCGTGTTCCAGGCCGGGGTGGAGGGAGGCGGCCGGTACCCCGGCTCGGAGCACAACTACCCACAAAAACCAAGTTTGGAAACTAACTAAAACAAGGGTCCACTTCAAACGGTCATAACTAGAGTTCTATATATGGGAATGCCGAAATTCCAAGTCGAGGTGATAGCTTATCCTCTTACGGTTCCAACGAGTGGTCACAAGCCCAAAACAAGCAAGTAACAAAGGAGATATGATCATTCTACGAAAAAGGGTCGGTGCAGTGAATTCTCAGCCGGGCACTGAACCGGCAGCCGGCCCTTCGGCCAGGACTACTTCCTACCCGAGAACAACATACACAAGTTCCATCATTTTCAATTCTCCTAATTCACTTCTAATAATTATCAACCATCAATATTCATCATCAACAATCATCAAATAACAACAATCATCATCAATAACATGAATCCAAAGCTTACTAATCGTATTCTAAATACGAGTTCTAACATATAAAGCATGTAAAACACGTAAATGATATCGAGTAACCCTTCACCGTTACCTTTATGCGTCTTTAATCGATTTCTAAACCTTCCTAGTCTCCACCTACATACAATTAGATAATAAAAGATGAATATCATTCACCTTGAGAAAGAGGGATAATTTAAAAAGCGAGAAAGACGGTAATTTTATTACCAATACGGATAGAGGAAGCTAAGAGGGGAAGAATAAGACGAACTTACGTGAATTTCAACAAGAAACGAGTGAGATATGATGAATCTAAGAATGGATCAAAGAGGGAGGCAAGGGTTTTGGTTTGGGTTTCTTAGTGATGAAGTAATGTGTTGTGTTTGTGAATGAAAAATAGACTAAATGGTAGTATGATATTTATAAGAAAAAAGTCAACAAAAGTCAAAGACGGCTCAAAAGTCAAGAAAAGTCAAAGACGACTCAAGACGGGATTCTCATGGAATCTCGCGGAAATTCCAAATACGAACTCGGAAATTCTAAATTCGACTCGGAACATAAAATTCTATATTAAAACTTAAATTTGTTGAAAAGTATCCGTAAAAATATTTTTACTAAAAAATAGGGTACATTTGCGGGTGTTACAATCACCCCACCTTTTAAAAAGTTTCGTCCTCGAAACTTGAGAGTAGAAAACAAAAGTATCAAGGACAAGAATCGGTTTACAAAATCAACACGAAGCTTTTACAAGGGAAAACATTTATGAAATGATGTTCTTCTCGAAACGGTTTAAGGAAATTTTTCATAAGTGCGAAACTTACTTACGGATCTCAAGAGTGCCCGTCGCGAACGAGAACTCAAGTTATCCAAATCAAATTAAAGTCGAAATAGTGAAATCAAAATTCAAAACAACGTTAGTAAGTGCAGGACTAGTTATCAGACGTCTCCAATAACGAGTGCAAACATCCAACCAAACACAAAATCCAAATATAAAAGCAAAAGAAATCCATTTTCTCCAAAAATAGGGTACACAAACCATCTTTAGACTTTTTTGAAACGTTAAATTAGAAATATAATATGGAAATTTGAAAATTTTATCAAAGATACAATCAAATAACAAGACATTACACGTACATAGAGCGACTCACACATTTCACACACAATTCAGGGTAACAAAATATATTCAAAACACGCAAAAACAAAACAAATTGAACTCTTAGGGATAGGAAGATCACGATGAAATCGGCACGAATATCTACAAGAACTCGATAGTACTAACTCTACTGATACTCTAATTCTCAAGAGAATGCAATTTACCCAAATTGCAACTCATCAATTTCAATCATCAGAAATCCTACAAAAATATTCCATAATCACGAAACTTCGAGTAACAAATCCCAATTATTCGAATCCCATTAGAATCTACTAAGGTCCATCGGCATGGTAGACTGCACAACTAACAATCCACATGAAAGATTTATTACGCACTCTAATCTTCTTAGTTTCATCAGAACTCTTACTAGAAACTACCAACAAAATATTTATCTATGGAAACGTGATCACTAACAACCACAAAGTAAAGGAATTACCATGAAATCCTTTAATCCAATTTACTTCAAACTCATTATCCTAAATTTACAATGAACTTTCTCATCCTCAAAAGTCAAAACACAATCCACGCAACAAACATAATTATTTAGGATCCAACTAGTCTCATCCAAAGTCTCACGACAAGGGAAAATCCACAATCCATTATCGAATATAATAATTCTTTAATACGCCATAACATCCTTAATTCGATCATTACTACGCTCGAAGCCTCAAATATAAATAATCACATTAGCAAACTACGGCTCCTTAAGAATAAAAGAGAATTACTAATTCCAAACCACAAATGGCCAATCACTAGGCAATCAGACAACCATTCAAATCATCCAGCTCAACTAAAACTCAAAATGAATCGATTTTCATTTATGACAATACTCCTCAAACTTTGGGTACCAACTCAATTACCCTAAAGCAAAGTCTCTTTTAGAATCCACTAATTAGAGACATCTAATTCCCAAATGATATCCCAAGCAACCGATATAATACTCCACAACAACGAATATCATCTCGATCAACTTGATTCCCAAAATAGCACTACACTAGCAAGCTCAAAAAATGAAGCCACCAAGAGAGGATACAATACCACCAACAAATTCATCCTAAGGTTTAAATCCCAATCCTATTCATGATCAAAATCAACACGAAGCTAGCTAACAATCTAATCATCTCACCAGAGGAAAGACAATGACACCATGACATTGGAAACAATAGGAGATTTCGAGGGAAACACGAACGCGATAAGATCGGACAAAAATTAGGGGAACGCTAGAGGCAGGGAGCCAAAAGCTAGATATTTGATAGCTATAGCTATGAAGATAGCCAAGCAAAGGAAAAGATAAGAGAAAACAGTTTCCTAGGAATCGGGTTTAGTAGGAACTTGCATGAAAGGAAATGGAAAGGGATAATGGCACGAGAAAAAGGTTTAAGGTTTATTCCACAAAATTCCCTTTTCAAACTCAGGGCGATAGCAAAGCAAATCATCTTAATAACAAAGGTCTCTTACAAGGGCCCCTCGTACCACGAACCATCGGAGTAAGGTACACCTAGATTTAACAAATCGATTACAACCCAATTCATCCACCCTTTCATAGAAGACGGATTCCCAATTGCGGAATTGCAACTCAAGCATAGTAACATTCTCTCAACTCCATAATTTGACACATTCCCAAAGGTTTCAAAAAACCGAAGAACCAATAAGGAATTCTCCATACTAATCTCTTTTCAACTCCTACGGCCCACAAGGTAGAACACCGAACAAAACGTCATTATCAACATCATATAGCCCACGAGTTCATTATTAACAAAGTACGACCTCAAGTCAAACATCATCATTAACGTACCAAGGTATTTCCATCATAACACACATCATAATCCTCAAGTAAGATGGTTCAACTTACAACGAAACCTTACTACTCCAAACGAGTCTCCGATACCATAAGATAAGATCATATCTTTAAATCCAAGAACTATAGCCAAATGCTTTTCCACTAAGCTTACACTCACAAACACACAATAGAAAACCACAAGACATCCCTTAATCTCAAAAGCATTTTACACCTCAAGGCATCATTCAAATTCCTAAGTTCAAAAGATTAAATCACTAATGGGATAAGGAGTCCTAGCCAACTCATTCAACCTAACACCATCGAATATCATGAACTATTTACACACAAGTCATGACAAGCATCAAGCATTAAAATCGTCAAACTTATCTTACTACCTTTCCTTAGAGTTACAACCAATCATCAATTCATGGTGAATTTAGATCTACACCATTTTCCTCAAATCACCAATTCATTCTAACAAACACTAATATTCCACAAAATTCAAAGTTCTTCCGTCCAACTATAAGATACCACAAACAAATGGGTATGGCATCCACAAAAATATTACAAGAGGAAGGTAAGGATACCAATGGTAAGATGGAGGAACTATCAAGAGTAATTTCCAAGAGGCAAACAAGATGGAAGAGAAAGAAGCATCTAGATAGAAGGAAGAGAGCATAATCAATAAGGACGAGAGAATTCATAGATGAGAAAGAAATACACTTTAATTAGACTTGTCAATCTTCAATCTTCGGTAAAGGATACTTTTTCTAAGTAACACAATGATCCACCTCAAAACGGTAGATACAAACAAACATAACATCACTCAACACAATCAAACAAACAAGTTAGAACCTAACAAACATCAAGTACACCACAGACTACCACCTTAGGTCCT
>JAIUZE010034341.1:0-16656 GCA_022085475.1 Heliosperma pusillum | reverse complement strand
AGTCAGTGACCACAAAAGCTATCAAGCCGCAAACTCCATATGCTCGTTAAAGATAGTACGGGCCTATCAATGTCATGGTCCCAGATACTCATTTAGAATTAGAATGGTCAAGACGCCATATACTCATAATTCTCTATGGGTACTTAGTCAACACGACACCAACCATATAATTAAACAGTCACGGGAAAAACATCCTATCATGTGACTAATTGCATATAAATCATATTCAAAGATCATATCGCCTCATATCTACTAAGGCTCATTCATTCATTCATTAAAATAAAACCTTACCTGAAGACAAACCCCCGACCCTAGTCCCGCGACGGGTCATCAGTCAAATCGGGGCTGACTAGATCTTAGTTTGACCCAACCCGTTGGATCAAACCGGCTAGAAACAGAGTCTTTATCACATAGACATAAAATCAACATATTCATTACATGTTATTCTATTAAAACTTCTAACATGTGAATTAGATTATATTATACCCAAAACCCCGTTTGACTTAAAGGAGATTAACTTAAACTACGGTATCGTCTTATAATTTCTAACATGTGAGAAATAATAATTTAATGAAAAACCTTTTTAATTAAATATTTTACTTATTAATATTTCTCGCTTGCTAATTATTACAAAACGCGATAAAAATGACGATAATTCAAAAATCGTCACAAGTCCCAAAGTGGGACCCACGGGCTGAGTTGGGCCGGACCCACATGGGCCTGATTTGGGCCTTACGGCCTGATTTGGGCTAAAGTGGCTGTTTTGACAATTTTAGTACAAACCGTTTCTAATTAATTCCCGCATGCTTATCATAATTAAAACCCGTCAACACAACAACATAACAATCAAACATCGACACAACCCAAAGACCAAAACCCGGACCAATCCAGACCGTACCAGGACCGGCCTGAACCGGCCTGAACCGGGCCTGGACCGGCCGGTTTGGGCTGGTTTCTCCGGCCAACTAATCCGGCCACCACCATCACTCACACCATATTATTTCTAACATGTTCTAATTAATCAACAACCATTTTAACATCCAATACAACCATCCATCATACAAAAACCATGATTATAATTAAATCATACTAACATGTCTAGAATACTAACATATTAAAAATTCCATACAACATACAAATCCTACTACTTAACATGTTACTACCAAAAATCATTAGTAACCATAATATGAACTAAAACCTAAGAAACTAAGGCTATGTGACATTATATCGTCGAGTAACTCGGAATCGTTACCTTAGCTTAGCTAAAATCAAGTAGCACCAAAATAATAAGAACTAAGAACTAAGAAACCCGTCTTCTAGTCTTCTCCTAAGATATACGAGTCACCAAACTCGTCTTCAAAATCTTCCCCTATAAGAAATGACAAGAAAAACATTATTAGAACGTAAAATATGATTTTCCATAATTAAAGTGTTGAAAACGATTTTGTCGGAATTTAAAATAAAACGTACGTGAAGATGGGGAGCGAAGAGGAGATCCTAGAAATATAAATTAGGAAGGATTTAATTAAGAAATGAAGGTTTTATGAAGGATTTGCTCAAGAACGATGAAGAACAAATGATGAACGACGAAGAACACGAAGAACGATCAAAGAAAGTGATATTTTGATCTTTATTTGATTGGTTGTAAAATGAAAAGTTGTTTGTGAGTCAAGTGTGGTGTGTTGAGCCGTGTACATATAGGCCAAAGTGGATGTCGAGTTTTGAAATTGTTGTTCCGTAATTGACTCGCGTTTTATAATTATTTTACGGTAAACTATTAAATATAATTAACGATAAAGTTAATTACAATAAATATCAAGATATTATGTTATTATAATGAAAAAGAAAGAAAATATCAAGGACAAAAAGAGGAGATGGAGCCGTGTGGAATGATGAGGAGACGGATCCGATTTCGATCGTTTTGCGTAATTTCCGTTAACTGATCGATAAAGTGAAATAATATCTAAATATTATGATATATTAATCAAAAGTAATGAAAATATCAAGGTCTATTAGAGAGAGTTTGAGCCGTGTAGAAGTGTGTTTGTCGGATCAGTTTTGTAAACGATTTGCGTAATTTTCATTAACTGATCGATAAAGTTAATAAATATCTAGATATTTTGATTAGTTTAATCAAAATAAATAAAATATCTAATGGTGAGTGGAAAGCGATGACATGGACCGAGTGACTCATGCCAAAGTCGAGTTTCATTTTGGCGCGCTTTAACGAATGTGGGTCGGGAATAGTTTAAATGACGTTCGGTTAAAACCGTAAAAGTTATTCTTTAAATTCCGAATAAATTCAAAATAATTATATTAAATTATGATAAATCTTAATAAATCTAAATAAAAATAAATCAAAAATATTATTTTTTTAAATAAAATTTCGGTCTTCAAAATCGCAAGACGAGTCGGGAAAAGTCAACGAAAGTCAAAATCGGCTAAAAAGTCGGAAAAAGTCAAAATGGCTTAAAAGTTCAGAAAAGTTTAAGACGACTTAAAAATAAATAAAAAGTCAATGACGACTTTAAAAAGTCAAGGAAAAGTCAAAGACGGTTTAAAAGTCAAGAAAAGTCAAAGATGACTAAAAACGGTCTTTTCATGGAATCCCTCAAAAATTCCAAATACGAACGCGGAATTTCAAAATACGACTCGGAACAAAAAATCCTATTTTAAAAACTTAAGTTCTACTGATGAAAAGTATCCATAAGTATGATTAAGCAATTGGGTACTTTTCGGGTTGTTCTGTTACAATATCGATCTCGATATTTGTTCTTAGGCCATATTGCTTGGACCGGAGGTTGATTCTAATTTCTATGTTGTATATTATGCATTTCCTTTATGACTCGTATTTCATATATTGTAATTTCGTTATAATCCTTAAATTTCATGATGAAATATACCGATATTTCCCACACTTCACGTATATAAAGTAAGGGAAATTAAGTAAGTAGCTTAACACAAACACTACATTGATAAACAAATTCACAATTCCTACGTGTGGCGAAGCCACACAGTTGAGTAGGACACCCTCCGTTGAGTACACACTAAACTCGGTCAAGTACGATGCACTCGGGTTGAGTACACACTATACTCGGCGGAGTACACACTATTCTCGGCCGAGTATAATACTCCAGTAGCCATCCAAGAATTTTAACCTCGCGCACTCGGTCAAGTACCTTGTACTCGGTCGAGCGCCTTGATGCATTCGGTCGAGTACGACACATTTCTCAGCAACGACCAATTTTCGTAAAATGACCATATCTCTCTCATTTCTAAGTCGATCAGGGCGCATGACCTACCGTTAGAACCGTAATAGGACATGCTATCACCTCCATCTAGAATTACATCAATATCATTTCTAGAACTCAAGTTAAGAAAGTTTAAAGACAAACTTTCCATAATCGGACCTCATACAATTCAATTTTTTTGTTACCAAATAATTTAATACTCTTTAACATACTAAATATCACATAAAATACCAAACTTTACAGCCATTTAAATGTTCTCATCATCCCAACATACCAACATCAACAATCATACTTTATTCAAGCGTGTCATTCTCCTCACTTCTCAATATTCCGTCTCAATCTCCACATACGTCATCCATTCGATCATTTCACATAACTTCCTCATACAACATTTTCAACAAGATATACACAAGCAACACACAACATACTAACAAATCCCAACACATCCATGTAGTGACTGACTAGAAGTTGCAAGAGCAATAGTGCGATTTGTTGGAGTAAGTGTCCTCAATAATAGTGCGATCACTTAATTAAATTTCATTAACAAGAATACAAAGGATGATTACCATTATAGTCAACTGATCAACATTAATCGGTAATGATTGGCTTACTAGAGTTTGACATTACTGTCGTATGACGGTGGTGATCAGTTGATCCCTTGAGGTCACACCGAAATGACGATTCCCTAATCAAGAAAGTTAATTAATTGTATATTGATACAGATTAATTAATCCCTTATACAGAGCAAGTTTACAAGTGAAAAATATATCTTATTGTAATATGATTAAATAAGATTCAATAATATAATTGTTATATTAGAATGCTTAATGTTTTTGAAACATTTGAGATAAGCATGATTGGTTGATCATAATTATAATTAGTTGTAGATCATATCAACCAAATATGAGATGACCCATTTTATATATATGTGATTATAAATTATTACTTAAAATGTTAAGTTTGATTTATTTGACATGAAATTGTATTTAAATTAGTTAAATACATAATTATATTATAAGATAACATGTCACATGTCACATGTTACATATGTAACAAATGACAAAATCACAAAGTAAAATGGACACCCATTTAACATGGGTGCACCGGTTTTTGTATGGTGTAGGGTGAGGGTTAGCTTGTGATTAAATGTTCTAATTAAAGCATGAACATTATGATTACTACCCTAATACCTATAGCCACCCTAATATACATTGATTAGGCAAAAAGAAAAGCATGCCCTCCCTTCCCATGGGTAGTGCCGGCTTTGGTGCTACTAATAAGGAGAGTTTTCTCTCCTTATTACCACTTGTTATCTCATCCATAATCTAACACAAGTTGTTAATCTTTTTCTCACACTAGAAACTTGAGAAGTTTCAAATAAAACCAAGTTCATATATTACTAATGGTTTACAATATTACTAAGTGTAGTAATTGTTGTATTAGTAGTATTATTTAAGGGTTCCATATGTATCATCTAGTATATGATATATCTGGAGATTTGGGATAGTTTAGGTGCAACTAAGAGGAGTGCTTCTATACTTGAAGCTTGAAGAAGTTCATCCCATAGTGATTTAGCTCAAGAACAAGAATAGGAAGGTGTCCTATCCTTGTGCCCATTTCGGCCAAAAACAATGTGAGGAAACGATTTTTCCTTCTTATCTTTGTTTTATATCTTGCATGTAACTAGATCTTGGAAACTAATTAAAGAGTTAATTATTATTTCATAAGAAATGTCTTATGAGTAGGTATATGAACCTAACACGATTTCGGGACGTCTCCCAAATCTTTGCGTTAGCACCAAATAACTTCTACCCGGGTTCATTTTAATTAGACAACCTACGTTCATTGGTTCATTGGTTTTAGGTTCCAAAATCGTCGCTCTGATACCACTTTGTAACACCCCCATCTGCCAAAGAGCCTCCCAAGGCCTAGCTTAGTAAATAGGGATGCTACCATCTCGGTTGCCCGAGGTAGTCAATAAAAAACAGACAATAAAGGAAACACCATTTATTAAAAGTTTACAGTAATTACAACTCCGTCTTAAATCAATAATTGGAACAAGTCTCCACACCAAATAATCCGACTAATAAATAATAGTCTAAAGTTATCACGCAGAGGAAGCTAAGACTCATCATCAACAGTGTTGCCTCCAAATCCCATCGTATGCTCAAAGACAGTACCATCTAAACTCATGCTCCCCATTCCCCAATAGATCACAGCAGTTTTGAAAACAAAAACGAGGTCCGTACCATCTTACATTAATCAATGCAACAACATAACACACAAACATCACAAGGTAACAAAGTATCCAGTAACCAATAACCAATAACATCTCCAAACTCTAGTAAACAAGTTCCCGTCGAAGCGGTAACCCCTGCCACCGTCAGACTACAGATTTGAATGTCGTGCCACCTACGATGTCATACCGCAGCACTGGACATCAAAACCCTCTCTCAGCGCAGCGAGAGTTCCCTGAACATTAATTTGCACATCCCCCTCGTGACATGAGAGCCACGAGAGGCGAACTCGGGTGAGGAACCGTCTCCCGGCGGACCACCAATGTAGAACCAGTAACCAATCACAATCATAATTTACAGTAACCAACATCACCATCATCATTATAGTACCATCAATCAATATATGAAAGTACTGAGTAGAGAAACCATACCTCAAGAAAATTCCGCTATCAATGCAAGCACAACTAGAGATCTTCATCTACGAATCCTTCTCCTCACAACATGTAATAATCTACTTAACAACATATCCCCTTTTCATCCCCAAATCAAATTAGGGTTTCATTATATCTAAAGAAACTAAATAGATTAGATTTAAGGTTACTTACGACAAGATTGACGCAAAACACCGATCCGACGAATCAACAAAGACAAATCCCAAGCTTAGTGATGAATCAAGATGATTAGGAAGAGTTGAGAGTGATTAAAAGTGTTTCAAGGTTTAATAATCAGTGATTAACAAATGAATTTATATTTATACCTTTTAAACATCGTAATTCAAAACCACTCGAAAACCCTTAAGACCGGTGCACTTAGTCGAGTGCACAACACACTCGGCCGGGAACACTGCACTCGGTCGAGTGCCACTCAGGCAGAAGCCTGCCTTAGCGACACACCCACCTAGTCGGTCCAGTACCCCTTACTTGACCGAGTACCAAGCCAAAACAAATACGGTGTATTACAATTATTATTGTTATATTATTATATTACTTTTTTTTATACATCTTGTTAGATTATTATTTTATTAGATTGATATAATATTATTATTACTAATGAATAATATTAATATTTATTTTATTTTTATTTTTATTTTTATTTTTTTTAAAATACCGCAACCCTTAGCAAAGATCAACAAAAAGTTTACAAGAAACTAGTAGGTAGCCGAGGTGTTATCTGGGCTCCCGCTCCCTTAACAAAACAACAAAGTTATTATTATTATTATTATTTATAAAGATGCGCGCTACTTTCATTATTAGAAAATTAAAAGTTTACATGAAATTGGTGGGAAGCCGAGAGACAATCTGGGCCCCCACCCCCTTAGCAACATCAAAGCTAAGTTTAGTAAAAATATAAGCGGTGACCCGAGCCCCAGCATCCTGAGATACCGAGAATTTCTTGTTCCGCTTAAGCAATTCAACGGCATCCGAACCCAGCTCCCCAAGCGAAGAGAAAGAGAAGGGAAGGAAACCATTACTAGCTGTCGCGCATAAATCCCCATAATTAGTACATTTACGATGAGCAGCATCAGCGACAACCCGTCTGGGCACAAAATCGGACATCCTATTCTGAGTCAAGGGGGGAGATCCTGTCAAATCAACACACGTATCACGTCCTCTGTCCCAAGAATAAAGCAGCAAATCCGTAGGACGAAGAGATCCGCCATGTCCGTCCACCAAACCAATATCCACCTCCCCATTATTATTACTATTTTTTTTTTATAAGATGCGTCCAACTTTCATTAAAATAAAATGAAAATATTACTTGAAGTTGGTGGGGAGCCGAGAGACAATATGAGCCCCCAATCCCTTAGCTACAGCAAAGCTAAGTCTAGTAAAAATATAAGCGGCCACCCGAGCCCTAGCATCCTGAGATACCGAGAATTTGTGGATCCGCTTGAGCAAGTCAACAACATCCGAGCCCAGCTCCCCAAGCGAAGAGAAAGAGAAGGGTAGGAAACCATAGCCAGCAGCTGCGCATAAATCCCCATACTTAGCACATTTGCGCTGAGCAGCATAAGCGACAACCCGTCCCGCCACAAAATCATATATTCCAGTCTGAGTCAAGGGGGAAGACCCTGTCAAACCAAACCTATAACAGATGTCGACTAAGGTGTCGCGAACGAGGTTATGCCAATGCTTAACCCCCAAAGTACTAGTACAAGAAACAGCGTGATCCTTATACACATCATCAACAAAAATCCAAGAACAAGCAAGACAAGGCCGAGATACCGCGAATAACGGAACACCCAGTCGATACCCCAGTACACAACAGTAAGTTCTCTTGTTCATAGTCTGACCCAACCCAGAGATAGGAACAACACGCAACCAATCAGAGGAGTGGGCACCATGCTGAGACTTCCACATCGCAACCTGATGTCGTGTCAAAGAGAAAACAGATTCTGGTGAAGCAGCAACTGTCGCAAAATATATATCTGCCAATTTCTTCATAAGTTTAGGGGCAGCGATTTCACTAGGATCACGTAAAAAATGAGAACCTGT
This sequence comes from Heliosperma pusillum, assembly GCA_022085475.1. Lineage (NCBI taxonomy): Eukaryota > Viridiplantae > Streptophyta > Magnoliopsida > Caryophyllales > Caryophyllaceae > Heliosperma > Heliosperma pusillum. The sequence continues at coordinate 8,673 of JAIUZE010034341.1, read as the reverse complement.
AGTCTCCGAAAACACCCGCAAGTCATTATCAAAAGTAGGACAAGCACATACAATATTAGAAGGCCGCAGAAGCAAAGCCTGCAAAACTGCAGACTGCAAACTGGAAGCCAGAAAAGCATAGGGTAAAATATCTCATGCATCATAAACACCAAGTCCACCTAAATGAAAAGGGAATGGGGCAAGGCGCCACTGCCAATCCCCAAAACCAGGCCCGACGCAGTGACAATATGTTCCATGCTAGAACGAAGCACTGCATCAAAGCGAAGATGGACATACCTAAATACTCCCGGGAGCAAGTACGAAGAGAAAAATAGAGCTTAGAAATACCAGTACAAGCTCGAAGCAGAAGCAACTCGCATTGCGGGTCCTCAATCCTCGCGACTAAGTCCATAAGCTCAATGGACTTAGTCACTCTTCTCGCCACAAGCTCACTGCCAAAAATAGGACAAGTACTGACAGGTCCACCCAAAAGAGAGACACCGCGCAAGGGCCGAGCAATAGTAGGGGAGAAAACGCCAGCAGCCGACTCCGAGGATCCTCAATAGGCCAAAAGACCTCAGTCTTAGCCACATTCAGATGGAGACCGAAACGAGGCCCATCTGCCATAATCAAATCCAAAACTCTCCCCACCTCCAAAGTGTCCCCAACAATGGTGCCATCATCAAAATACCATGCCTGCATAGTAAGATCAAAAGAGTCCCGGATTTTTCACACTAAGGGATGCAAAACCAAAGCGAAAAGCAAAGGGCCTAAAGGATCACCCTGCTGGACACCTTGACAAGACCACAAACAACGCTCCCCATAATAAAGACGGGCAGGGCTAGCGTAACAAAACTCCACCCAACGGGAAAGAACCGGACAACGACGACGGACTTCCTGTAGCATGGTAACACGATCAACATGGTTAAAAGCATTCTCGAAATCAACCAGCAGCATAGACAGTCCCACATCACTACCACGGGCCTCAATGAGCCGATTAAAGGCATGCAAGATAGCTTCTCCTCCACCGGACACCCTGACCCCAAACTGAAGGCTAGCAAAATAAGCAGACAAAGAAGGACCAACCAGACAAGACGTCTCTAGATAGTGCCAACAACGATAGGACAAACACCCCCACCCGGTTTAACAAGCGGCGTGATCGGAGCGCTCGCAATGTACTCACCAAGGGCTATAGGGCACCGGCCCTCCAAAAAAAGATTAACCACCCTAGTAACAGAAACGATCAAATCATCAGAGACAGCCACAACAGCACCACTCAAACAGTCCATAAGGTGTTGGGCACTAAGCCCATCTCTCCCGCATGAACTGCCACGCGCGAAACCACGAATCATATCCAAAACCACTGCCGAAGAGGCAACAAGAGAATGATGATCCACAGGCAAAGGAGACAATGAAGAAGATTGGGCGACATGATGCTTCTCTCGCAAAGCACCAAGAGTGGCATCAGAGTAAGGGGCGACGCCAGAGAAAGAAAGCACCCTAACAGCAGCAGTATAATCACCATCACAATTCTTCCGCTGACACTGGCGGAGGTTAAGCTCACTCAAATCCAGATCCTCCTCCACACGAAACGAAGAAGGAACCTCAGCCAAACACTCCTGCAAAAGCTAGAAACCCCCCCCAGGCCCCCCCCCCCCCCCCCAAGCAAGAATAGCCCTGGTAATACTCTGCTCCTGACGTTGTCGCCTAACAGCAGTCCTACAAAGAGGCAACACAAGCAAACAAACCCAGCAGGAGAGGTCACCAGGGGAGCCAGCCACATCATGCGAGACCCTCTTTAAAGCCCGAGCAAACTCAAGACGACACTTAGGAGGATTAGATTTCACGGTGCGAAGGCCCCAAAGAAAATAAACGATTAAGCGAAGACACATACCACTGAACAAGCTCAACCCCATCATCAGATGAAAGAGCCGAGTGAGACGGAGCCGGAGGTCTAGGGATTATTATTTTTTTTTAAGAAGATCCGCGCAACTTTCATTAAAGTAAAATGAAAAGTTTACATGAAATTGGTGGGGTACCGAGAGACAATTTGGCCCCCCACCCCTTTAGTTATTATTATTATTATTATTATTATTATTATTATTATTATTATTATTATTACAACCGCAATTTTTATTAAGATCAACTATTATTATTATTTTTTTTATTATTTTTTTTATTAAAAGATGCGCGCAGCTTTTATTAAACTAAAATGAAAGCTTTAAATGAAATTGGTGGGGAGCCAAGAGACAATCTGGGCCCCCACCCCTTAGTTACAACAAAGCTAAGTCTAGTAAAAATATAAGCGGACATCCGAGCCCCAGCATCCTGAGATACCAAGAATTTCTGGATCCGCTTAAGCAGGTCAACAGCATCTGAGCTCAGCTCCCCAAGCGAAGATAAAGAGAAGGGTGTCACGAACGAGGTTATCCCAAAGCCCAGCTCCTCGCGCATAAATCCCCATATTTAGCACATGTGCGCTGAGCAGCATCAGCGACAACCCGTCCAGGCACAAAATTAGACATCCCACTCCGAGTCAAGGGGGAAGACCCTGTCAAATCAACACACACATCACGCTTTATGTCCTAGGAATAAAGTAGCAAATCCGCAGGACGAAGTGATCTACCATGCTTGTCATTCAAACCGCAGACTTATAGCCGATGTCGAATAAGGTGTCACGAACGGGGTTATGACGATGCTTAACCCCCACAGTACCAGTACAAGAAATAGCGTGGTCCTCATACACATCATCAGCAAAAACCCGAGAAAAAGCAGGACAAGGCCTAGATACCGCGAATAACGGAACACCTAGCCGATACCCCAGCACACAACGGTAAGTCCTCCTGTTCATAGTCTGACCCAACCCAGAGATAGGAACCGCACACAACCAATCAGAGGAGTGGGCACCCTGTTATTCATGCAGTTCAGTTCAACTTCATTAAGTTTAGTTCATTTCAGTTCAGACAATTTTAGTACAAAAAAACATAGCCTAAAAAGTTGTTTTAATGGAGTGTTAATTGTGCAATCATTCATGGATTACTTTATCTAGTTTCTTATACGTATACATTTTTTTCTAAAATGACTTATATTTTTAGATGGCAGTACTTTTCAAATTCTTTTCTATTTGTCAATTACGGTTGATTAAGGTTGATTTTGGGGTATAAATTTCCTATGTAATATATATACATATTTTCTATATAATATAAATTAGAGATATTTTGCATGGTATCTTTTTTTTTTTTTGTATATTCTACGTGGTACCCCTGCTTTCTTAAAAAAAAAAAAAGCTTTTGACCCCTGCTTTATTTTTTTTATAATGATCATCTTATCGAGATCTTCGATTGGAAAAAAAATTGTTACTTTATGAAATGCATGTTGGAGTAAGTGTCCTCCACAATAGTGCATTTATATAATAAATCTCATTTGGAATATACGTGGCATGATTAGTATATTTTGATACTCCACGTCAGTTGATTAACGTAAATCGGTAACGCTTGGCTGACTAGAGTTTGACGTTATTGTCGTATGACGGCGGAAATCAACTGATCCCTTTAGGTCACACCTATAGGATGAGACCCAAATAGAATACTAATTATCTGTATACGATACGGTTTAATTAGAGGATTACATATATTTGATATCTACGTTTAGTTACGAGAGTTATTTATTGGAAATTGAGTTGGGAACTCATTCCACTTAAGTTTATTAGTCAATTATACGATAACTAACTGAATAAATTTTACGTCTTATTTTAATACGATTAAATAAGATTTAATTTAATGATTAATCGTTAATTCATTAAATTAGTTGAGGTTATGCATATATTTTGAGGTAGAGGTAATTAGTTAATTATATTTACAAGGAGTTGTAAAATAAATTAACTAAGCATTGTGGGACCCATTATATATTGATATAATGGTAAAATACTAAAAAAAAGTTAAGTACATATTATTTATTTATTTGTGTCATATAATTGTTATATGATCAAATTAACACTTAATTATACAAGATAATTAAGCATATGATTAATAAGTATTTGTGGGACAAATATCAAAAATACAAATGGACCATAATAAGCCACATGTGGCCGGTTATGGCATGTGTAGGAAGAAATGATTTTGTTCTTTTCTTCTTACACAATTCTCGTTTTTGATGGTGACATTACGTACATGCTTTAATCATACTAACATTTCCTACACTCCACCTTATTGCATGTGAATAAAATTAAACAAAATAAGAGGCCATTTGGACTTGGGTGGTCCGGCCATAGGTGCCATATAATGAACAATAGTTGTTCATTTTTACACTACTTCATTTTGCTTATTTTCACTTCTCTTTCTAAACTCAACTTCTCTCTAAACTCTCTTATACACTAATATTCTCTACATATTACTAGTGTAGTAATACAATAATATTAGTAGTATTTTGTCTTACTTATTATCTAGTTAATAATAAGGTAAGATTATTTGGGTTTAATCTTGGGTGCAACAAGAAGGAGACCTTCTACTTTGGAGGTTGTTTCATGGAGGATCATCCATTAATTTCATGCTCAAGAACAATAAGAAGGAGTTCTTATTGTGCCCATATTGAACCGAAAATTCCCAATGTAAGGATATTTTCGTCTTATCTTTTCTTTCATGCTTTTATATTTGCATGCATGATAACTAGATCCTAAATCATTAATTTAATGTAATTTAATGAACTAATTAGAGGAGTCTAATTAGAGGTCTAGGACTTTCATGTGGTATCAGAGCTCAATTGTTACATGCATGTTGATTTTAAGCATTAAAATCGAGTTATACGATAACTTGGGTAAAATTGAAAATTTGTGTTAAAAATTGGTTTGCACGAAATTTTTTATTTTCATGCATACCTACTGACCTCAAAATGGTTGTGGTCAAATTTGGTGATTTTAGGGATTATTTTGCTATTTATTTTGGTTTATGGCCTTTAAATCATGTTAATATGCATGTTTTATGTTAAAAGTTAACTAAAAATAGTTGCATGTTGATTCTGGCCATGAAATTTTGATATGATCTCACATGCATGTTTTACATACTGTATGTAAAATTTCGTGACTTTTAATTAAGTTTTGCATGATTATTGATTTTTATAAGATAAAAGTCAATAAAGTGAGATTATTTGGATCATAAAATTGAAAAGTCCTTTTCAGGTCTTGAAAATTTTTAATAAATTTTATAATCTGATTTATATCATTTTGGTGAATTTTATAATTTGTTTCACTATTTTACTATATTTAATGGTTTTATTTGATAAAACCGTTGAATATTAAGTTATTTGTTCATAAAATTTATTCAAAATTTTTGGGCAAATATTTCTGGTTTTTAGAGTTTCTGTAAATGTTCCAGAATGTACAAAATTTTTTGTTTTCAAATTTTTATGAGTTTTATATTTTATTTTGGGTTTATTTCATAAATGTTATGATTAAACCTCTATATTTAGCAAATACGATCAATTCGAACTAATTAAATACAAACAAAGTTAGTGGGGACTAATTTTGAGTTCTAAATCAGTTTAGATAATTAGTTTGAGCTTAAATACGATTTAAGAGTTGATTATTGATTTTTAATTGTTAAAAATCGATAAAATCCATAAAACCGAGCTAGAATGAACATGATAAGTATTAACGGCGATTTAGGCATGATTTTTACAACATTTTAGTTATGTTGTTATTGTTGAATGAATGAATTTCATTTATTTAATTTTTAATGCAAGTTGTACCTAGTATGGCCTAGATTATTTTAATCGGTATTACCCGTAATGTAAGGGAATACCGATTCGGTTGTAATTTTATTTGCGATCTCGTATCGCCGTTTGTAATAATTTAATTTCATTTTCTAGATCAAATGTATAATAGGAATTTTATTTGTATCTTTTGTAATTAATTATTATGAAGACGGAGACTCCCGAAGTCGGTGTTCCAAAAGACGGTGCCTTTTTGGAGCATGTACCATGAAGAGGCAAGGGGCCAAGGAGTTGGTTTCCGATTTTGTAATCGTCTAGTTAATTAGATTAGCTAGGTGGCCATACTAGGATTTATTATTTGCTTGCTTTATTTTTCCGCTCATGCCAAAATCGCCAACATGCATCTTTATTTCGCGATTGTCAATTCAAAGTTATTCAAAATTCACCGACTTAGTTCGCTTATAGGGAATTAATAACAAAATTGACAAGACCTCTCACATAACTTAAAAATTGAGATTTAGCCTTACCAATTAGTAACACCTATGAACCCCGTGTTCATTAGGGCTACCACGCTCGTGGTTCCCTTTTTACCTCGGGTAAGTAGGGTGATGCGATCACAAGCCAAAATTGGATTGGACTCAACGAGATAAGCGTTATCTTGGGACTAGGAGATGGATTTAGTTGAAATCCGTCAACCAAGAGTTCTAAGGGTAGAATTAGTCAAGTATTGACTTACCATTTTTAGATAAAGGTAGCATACGATGACTATTTTTTGTCTAAAGATGGGTCTTGGAATCACTTATATAATTTCGTGAGGGGTCATTATATGAGTGACTTGTTTAAAATTGTTTTACAAGTAAATTATATATAAGCAATGAATGTTTATTTTCCGTTCATATTTATTCGCGCAATGACAAATATTTATCCTTCTACGAACTTGTAAATCCGTTCAATAGTGGAAAGAAGTTTCCATTATTTTATACGGTAGCATTTTGATTGCGATCTCCGTTTAAACCACCGTAGCTAATGACAAAATGAATTTTTCTTTTTGATCCTCATATTTACCATTGCAAATGTCTCTTATGAAGAGTATACAAATGAGTCACATTTTAGTCAAAAACGTTTTGAATTTTTGTGACGTCTTCTTATTACAATGGTGCATCAATCTTTTTGCTCCAAAGAAAATATATTTTTTTTTTGGTATGACGTCATAATGCTCCTTATCGAGGCTTACCTCAAAAGAGGCCAAATCAGTTGGGATGACTAGGTTAATCGATTTATTTGAAATCGTGAATGACCAAATATCGTAGACACTTCACGAAAGGTTTATCCTTTTTGTAGGTAAAACTATGAATGAAATGAATAATAGTCTTCATAATAATTCTAATCTACATATCTAAGTAGAGATTCATGAAAGTGAGTGGGAGCTATAGGAAAGATGTTTTGTTCTTAATTGTTAAGAATATGACGAGGTTAAAGAGTAGGTTGACACGATGTTGGCACAAGGCGAGGGAAAAAGGCAAGTCTATTTTGAATAGTAAAGTCAAAACCCAAGCAAGGTGTCAAACCCAACCTTTGATGATTCTATTCTTACGATGTAGGACACAAGAAAAGAATTTGCCCCAAGTTTTCTAAAGAGTTAGAAATTGGGTGTACTATTTTCACCCATAATATCTATATAATCGACATTTATTTTGCTAAAATGCAAGTTTTGGGTATCAGATACCCATTATGGTTTTCATCAATGTATTCAATGCATATAATAATGATTCGTGCGACGACTAACCATGATTAAATGTCGACCTACAAGGGAAATATAACTATTGTAGTTTTATTTCTATAGAGACATATAAAACTTATAATGTGATCAATCTAGTTTTGGATTTAAATGTTTACTTTAATAAACGTTGTTATGTACATGACCTCTAAATAAAGAATATATAGTATCCACTTTAGTGTACGACACAAGTGTTTCACTTTTGTGAATAGAACAAGCTGTAACAACCCGAAAAGTACCCTATTTTTCTAGGGGAAAATATTTTACGGATACTTTTCAACAGATTTAAGTTTTAATTTAGAATTTATTGTTTCGAGTCGAATTTGGAATTTCCGGGTTCGTATTCGGAATTTCCGCGAGATTCCATGAGAATCCCGTTTTTAAGTCGTCTTTGACTTTTCATGATTTTTAAGTCGTCTTTGACTTTTCTTGATTTTTAAGTCGTCTTTGACTTTTCTTGACTTTTGAGTCATCTTTGACTTTTCTTGACTTTTGAGTCGTCGTTGACTTTTCTTGACTTTTAAGTCAACTTTGACTTTCGTTGACTTTTCCGACTCAGCTCGTAAATTTAAAGACCGAAAATTATAGTTTGAAAAATATAAATTTAATTTAGTTTTATTAAGATTTTATTTGAATTTATGATAATTGAATATAATATTTTGCAATTTATTCGGAATTAAGAGAGGTTTACGCATTAACCCCGAACGTCATTAACTATTCCCGGGTCAAATTAAGTCCGAAAAACACGAAAACCCGACTTTTCCATGAGTCACACGCCCCATGTCACCTTTTTCCACTCATATTAGATCTTTTAATTAATTTGATTAAACTAATACAAATATCTAAGATATTTGTTACTTTATCAATCGGTCCGTTTAAATTACGCAGATCGCTTAAAAACAGACCCGATTTCTCTCCATTTCACACGTCTGTTTTCCCTCTCATAGGACTTGATATTTTCTTTCTTTTGATTACAATAACATAATATCTAGATATTTGGTTTAATTAACTTAATATATAATTATATCTAAACAATTACCTTAATATAATTATAAAACCCGAGTCAATCCCGTAACAACAATTTCAAAACCTGACTCCATAATTCCTCTATATTTACACGGCTCACACTCCACTCTATTTCACTACTTATCTTTTCATTTTACAATAAATCAACTTAATACCTTTTTAATACTTTCTTTAATCGTTCTTGG
>JAIUZE010034340.1:0-17944 GCA_022085475.1 Heliosperma pusillum | reverse complement strand
AATGAAGACTTTAAAAAGTCAAGAAAAGTCAAAGACGACTTAAAAGTCAAGAAAAGTCAAAGATGACTAAAAACAGGATTTTCATGAAATCTCTCAGAAATTCCAAATACGAACTCGGAATTTCAAAATACGACTCGAAACAATAAATTCTACTTTAAAAACTTAAGTCTGCTGAAAAGTGTTAGTAAATATTTTTACTAGAAAAATTGGGTACTTTTCGGGTTGTTACAGTAATAATCCCGTCTTGTACTTTTTTTTGTATTTTATTTCAAATCATGTAAGTATCATGTCGGATTTATGTCAGATCTTTCCAAAGGGCGCATGACCTGTTGCGCCTGTTCCGGGCTGGTTTCTGTCTCTAAACTTCCTGATTCGCTCCGACGTAGGTTAATTAGGTAATTAATAGACTATTAATTGTATTATCGCTGTTAATCCGATTCGGGTAGTTTTATTATTAAGTTTTCTTAATTATTTCCTTTTGTCCAAATCTTTCAAGCATATTTTCGACATAGATCCCTCCAACCCATTGTAATCTCTATTCCTTTGGATTCTCTTGTAATCATTGTATGATTTATTGCTTTCTCACATGCCAATTGAATCTAAATCCTACTTCGACCTAATTGATAGTTAAACTACATTTCAATCGACATAGCTAACTCACATGCTAGGTTCAAAACGTGGATGTTGCATAACATGCATATATAACCGACAACACATCGATAACAGAAGAGTTTCCCTAGTCATTAGTAGAGGTTGCTATCGAGGCGGACGGGATTAGATGTTCGATTAAAGTACTTCCTAATACCTACCCTCATCCCTTACTCCAGATCTCCGTGAGCACCCGTGTTCATTGGTATCCACGAGAGTCATTCTAGACATAGAATGCTAAGGGTAACGAGTTCTTGGTGTTCATTTTATTACTTTGTGTGTTGGCATGACATGAAGTAATCGAACGGTTCGAACATCCCACAAAAGATGGTGGCGACTCCACAAATAATGCTTATTTCTACGCTTGTCACTCGTTTCTCCATCTGTGGTTCCCCAGTGCACCACAGTTCGGAAAGGATCGCGAATTTGTGTATCACATTTTGGCGACTCCGCTGGGGATTATACACTTACGTGTTACCCAGGGTGAAACTTGAAAAAGGTTAGGGAATAGTACGTATGCGACAGTTGTCGGGTTTTATTACTCGGCCTTCCTAGGTCGTTTTATTCGGCCTTCCCTGGCCTAACCCAATTCTTTCAACCAATCTTCATGTCTGGACGGTCCAAATTCTTATTTGGGCCTAAGGATGGATAGCGATTGACGTCAAGAATACCACGGTGTGTACTCATGTTAGCACCAAGGGCTTTCACTACTCGGGCGAATGGACTAGGAACCCGCCTTACTCATGTTTGGGGCGGACCTCTCCACAAACCCTAGGTTTGATTGCTTAGTATGGCAACTCACCCTTTAAGCCAAAACCATTTTAAATGCACTTAACATGTCGTTATTCACCCTGTTTAAATATGTACAACCGTTACATTATCACCACTTTATAAATAAACCATGACAAAATTTTCAAAATCAAAATTCTTTTAAATTTGTAAAACATTTTCAAAGTTGGCCTAAAGTAGCGCGAAACGAGTCGAAACTCTGTCCGAGTGTCTAGTCAAAATCATTTCTCCACTTCGAGTCAACACTCCTACAACCACACTACGGTTCTCTAGGACATACATTTCCAAACCAGTCATTTTCAAAACTCACTTAAACACAGTGGCACGCTCCCACTTCACGAGTCGAGTATTTTCGACTAAGTGTGAGAGATTTGTCGATCATGTTCTGATTTTTCGTCGATGTCTTGCTCAGTTTTCAAGATGTCAGGAGCTAGGCAAGCAAATATTCTTGCAGCAAACCAGAATAATAATGATCAAATCCTAGCTGCGCTCATCCATCTCAAGCAAGTGAAGACCAAAATTATGCTCGCTTCAATGCCATAGAAGATCGAATTGTTGCCATAGAAACTAGACTTCCTCCTCTATACATTCCTCACAGTGTGCATGATGACTTTCCACCTTTTGGGGGACAGCCAGAAGTCAATCCCAAGCCAGTTCCTACCGAAGCAGAAAAGTGACTCCAATACATGGAAAAGCAACAAATATATTTCAAAGGAGATGACATTTATATGGAGAATAAATGTGAGTATGAAGCAACCCCCAGCGACGTCAAACAATCCCCAGCGAGTTTACTCATTTCAAGCAACCCGCAGCGGAGTTGCAGCCCTTTCTGCGCCCTTGCCTCAGCAGAGCTCTACTTAGAAGTTTGGTTATTACAAGTTTGTTGCTTGTAGGCCCAAATCCTTTTCAATATATCTTATTCCAACGAGAGTTCGCCTGAAGACAGACGCATGAAGATTCTCACAACATGCCCATTCAACGGCGGGAAGCTTCTAACTTACAACGGCTGACGAGCTTCATCACACGCCCACTCAATGGCTGGCGAGCCTCATTACGTACACCCTTTCCCCAACGATAGTTCACCTGAAGAGAGACGCAGGAAGATTCTCAGAATGCGCCCTTTCAACGGCTGGCGAGCTTCATTACGCATCTTATCCCCAACGGCAGGAAGATTCATCATACGCCTTTTCAATGGCTAGCGAGCTACATCACGCCCTTTTAACGGCTGGCGAGCTTCATCACATGCCCATTAAGCGGGTGGCGAGCTTCATAAGGCGCTTTATCTCCAACGGCTGGCGAGCCTTATTACGTATGCCTTTCAGACGGCTGGCGAGCCTCATGACACAACCTCAAATCCAAGTAAGAAGATGCTCACGTATGACTCCTTCTTATGGCTGGCGAGCTTTTGTACGTAGTCTAAGAGACTTTAAACGACCCTCCCCGACATTCGACAGACTTTAAAATGTTTTCGACGACAGGTCCTTGGTTCAGCACCTTTGACTTGCCCCGCGTCGCCATAGTCGTCATGTTGTAATCTTCGATTGACTTGATGGCTATACTTTGACTTTTGCCTTGTCCAAGCGTCAATCAAAGTGGGGGCTCAGTAGATACCTCGAATCTACACCTTTCGCCAACCACACAGTGATGAATAAGCCGCATGTTTGGTATACGAAACGATTTATCACAGTTCATACGTTTTTCGTCAACTAATAGCTCAAATACTTGTGTCTACCCCTTGGTCGTCATCTACGTGCCGATATGGTTGTTTTGACAGTCATTAGAGTTTATTTGGAATCCGGTTCAAAAACCGCTTCATTTTCTATAAAAACGTGTTTAAAAATCGTGTCTGAACGCTCGAGAATATTCCGGATATTTTCATATTTTAAACTTATCCTTTTGGTAAAATATATTCATATATTATTTATAAAGAATTCGAAATCTACCGCAATTCCATAATAGAAACACGGAAATCTTTCTTTCAAAGTAGGAAACTGCTCGGAAAATGACGCAACAGGAGTTGCGCATCATCCAAGGGTCGCAGTGCATGCTGCGACTCTTCCCCGGCTCGTTTTGCCTGTTTCCGGAATATTTTCTAGATTTCTTTTCGTGTTCGAGTTATTCTATAACTCTTCATATTTTTCCCTATAAAAGGAGAGGTTCGCGCTCACATTTAAAGCACGCGAGTGTTCCGCCCCCTCTCTTCTCTCTCTCTGCATTCTAGACCTTGCTTTAAGCTTATTGACAACTACGTGCTTGATCGATTGACCACGTAAGCTCAGATCTTTCTGGTTTCCCTTCACGTTTGCGTAGAGCTACCAATTGAACCAACTACACTTAAATCAATTTTCGATCCTCTTAAGAGGGCACTTTCTTTGCGTTCGAGTCAAGCTATCGCTAAATGACAACTTAGTTAGATCTCGTTTCTTCAAGATGTAAGTATGAGGGTGTAATAATCACGTCTTGTACTTTATTTTGTATTTTATTTAAAATTGAAAGTCCTAGACCTCTAATTAGACAATTCTAATTAGTTCATTAAATTACATTAATTTAATGATTTAGGATCTAGTTATCATGCATGCAAATATAAAAGCATAAAAGAAAAGATAAGACGAAAACATCCTTACCTGGGGTATTTTCGGTTCAATATGGGCACAATAAGAACTCCTTCTTATTGTTCTTGAGCATGAAATTAATGGATGATCCTCCATAAAACAACCTCCAAAGTAGAAGGTCTCATTCTTGTTGCACCCAAGATTAAACCCAAGTAATCTTACCTTATTATTAACTAGATAATAAGTAAGACATAATACTACTAATATTAGTATATTACTACACTAGTAATATGTAGAAAATATTAGTTTGCATTTGAGTTTTAGAGAGAAGTTGAGGATTTTAGAGAGATATCTAAAACAAATGAAAATGAATGAGCAAAATGAAATGAACAACCAAGTGCACTATTTATGGGCACTTGGCCGGTCATGCTCTCACCAAAAGGGTGATAATTTTGCTTATTATATTCTCATGCAAATGACTTGAGTGTGGGTAAGAAAATGATAATGATCATGTGTCATAACATGTGATAATCACTTGGTGGAGTGTGGATTTAGTAGAGAATAAACATGATTGTTTTTCTACTAGCTAAAACCGGTCCAAGTGTCTCATATGGACCATTTTGATTTTTTGATATTTGTCCCACAAATACTTATTAATCATATGCTTAATTACCTTGCATAATTAAGTGTTAATTTGATCATATAACAATTATATGACTCAAATTAATAAACAATATGTACTTAACTTTTAAGTGATATTTTACCATTATATCAATATATAATGGGTTCCACAATGCCCAGTTAATTTATTTTACAACTCCTTGTAAATATAATTAACTAATTACCTCTACCTCAAAATATATGCATTATCTCAACTAATTTAATGAATCAACGATTAATCACTAAATTAAATCTTATTTAATCGTATTAAAATAAGACGTAAAATTTATTCAGTCAGTTATCGTATAATTGACTAATAAACTTAAGTGGAATGAGTTCCTAACTCAATTTCCAATAAATAACTTTCCTAACTAAACGTACATATCAAATATATGTAATGCCCTAATTAAATTGTATCGTATAAAAATAATTAGTATTCTATTTGGGTCTCATCCTATAGGTGTGACCTAAAGGGATCAGTTGGTCACCGCCGTCATACGACAATAACGTCAAACTCTAGTCAGCCGAGCGTTACTGATTTACGTTAATCAACTGACGTGGAGTATCATAATATACTAATCATGCCACGTATATTCCAAATGAGATTTATTATATAAATGCACTATTGTGGAAGACACTTACTCCAAAAATCTCCCACTTGTCCGGTACAAGTTGTGCATGTAACAACACTATTGCGGAGGACTCCTCTTTCTACAATTTCTCCCACTTGTCTCGACAAGTTGTGTGCTACCGATTCTCTTGTCTCTTTTGCGTCACATCCTCCCACTCATTGCAAGGTGTCTTACAGGTCGCACTTGCAATTGAAATTATAAATAGAGTGGTTTTCTCGATATGGGAGAGTAACTGTCTGACCGGAAAATCTACCAGAGATCTCTGCCGAGCGTGGCCATGCATTTCCAGTTACTACTCCTTGAGTAGCCCGAAGATGTTAATACCCAACGTGGGTGGACAATTTCTGTTGACCCATCTTACACTGTATGATGCAGATCACCATGACCCAGAAGATGTCCATCGGCCTCCTTTCACGGCACGACCTAGGACAAAAACCAAAGTCAATCGGAAACTACACCGACTCAGGTAAATGGTCGCCAGTCTAAAGAATCGACTCATAGGAATAAAATAGAAATCCCCGCCATGACCAGGCTTCAACATTTTGATAAGGGACTCTATTATGGTCACTGCCCGACATAGTGTCTCAACAGTCTGTCTATGTAAACGACCAGTCATCTCAATGACCCCATGGTGCTGAACCAACCATCGATCGACTTACAATCTAGTCACTTCGAGACGTCACCTCAAATGAGTGACTAGGGACAAAACACTAAGTTCATCGTGTTCACTTGAATTGGGTTCAACCTTTTTTTTAACCAATTTGGATAAACAAAGTAATAAAATTTAGTCAAACTAAATAAAGGAGTTTTTTTAACGAAACTCTAACAATGAATGCGATTATCTAATATTTGGAAAAATTGATACGCTATCAATAATTTCATATATTATAATCTCTAGCAATTCAGGTACATATTTCAATCCCCATTGAAATGACATGACTATCATGTTCAGCCTACAAAATGCATGACTAATGGATTAGCAATACTTGCATCTTTTCCATCGTTCTGATTTCTATTTCTCTTTGTCTACGTAACCTCATATTACATAAAACTTTCTGAGTACGTGTCTAGGTTTGAATCTAGACTTAGGACTCTTGGCCTAAATGTAGCTCCCACTGTTTTACCAGTATCATGGGTCAGGATATACAACTATAGGAAGTACTTCTAGTCCCTCCAATACTGTCGAATCCAAGCTACTTTCATATGCTCATCATATGATGCAATGTACTCCATTTCCGTTGTGAAATCTGCAATGATAAACTGCCTGGAACACTTCCAGCGGATACATGACATTTATATTTGAAAATGTCACTCCTACTTGGAACCTTTCCAATAGTCTTTTCTGCTTGGAACTCTTCCAACAGATAAATCTTCTATAAAACACAGCCAGTTCGTGATTTCAAATTACTTTGATCAGTTTGGAAAATGAAGTCTGTGTAATCCCTTACACACAACTCACTGTAATCTCCAAACACATGGAACATATCTCTAGTCCTTTGCAAGCACTTAAGGATGTTCTTCATGGCTATCTAGTGACTCTCACTTGTATTTGATTGCAAACGACTTGTCATGCTCAAATCATTCGAAATGTCGGATTGAGTATACATCACAGCGTATATAATTGATCCCGCAGCGGAAGCAAAACGAATCAATTATCATGTGTTCAACTTCCTTGAACTAGTCAAAGATCCTTTTAGATTTATCTCCACAAATCCGGATATCTAAAAGATGTATTCTACTTCTCCAAAATCTTCCATCATTTAAAATGATCAATATGTCTCCACATATAAGACTGATGAAAACCATATTACTCCGACTAAACTTCATGTATAAACATAATTCCTCGAGATATCGAGAAATATTTTATGATATGATTGACACACTAATTCCAACTCTTTAGTGCTTACTTAAGACATCCTCTTAAGCTTGCAAATTAACTTAGGATAATTAGGATCTACGAACCCACAGGTGAATATTAAAATATATACCTCTTCTAGAATCGTATTCAAGAAGGTGGGTTCTGGAGATCCAGTTGACATCATTAACTATTATGATATTACTTGTAATCGCTAAGTATATTCGAAATGGATCGAAAGAATTAAAGTTGGTGCAAAACACTCTGTGCCTACCCATTATCTTGAAAACATTTTATGTTTATCCATGCAAAATTTCGATCTTAAAAATCAATGGACATGAAAGAGGTCGTACTTCTTAAGTGTAAAATTACCAGGGTCACAAACCTTACCATCATGATGGAGTCAATTATGAATCGTATGACTATAAGTAATAGTAAGAAGTTTTGGGACTAGAAACAGTCTTTTATAAGTACAGATGTCTTCGAACCAATACTGAACAAGCAATGAGGAAACGTTTTCCGGACCATATGCTCAGTTTGTGGCTCTTGAAACATTTTTTCCACTCTGTCTTATCAAGAAATAATCGTATTTTTATTGAAATACAGCATCACGAGTCACAAACGCTTTGTTCTCGTGGTCAATGTAGGATTATTAAGCACTTGTTTCATTCGAATAACTTACAAATTAGGTACGCTACCCACCCATATCGTATATGGAATGAAATCAGACTGTTTTAAATGTGCTTTAATATGGTGGGAAAAGAAATAGCAGACAAAAAATATTAAGATCCCAAGATTAGTCAAATGGCTTAGTTTGACTTGACAAAGATAAAACCATATCGTATAAGGTTCTGTTCTCATTCAACACGGGCTTATTCATATTGGGTGTAGAGAAGTTTAACCCGCTGAAACTATTTCAACAATACTTTTGGTGAAAATCAAAGTCAATACTTAGATTACTTTCATTTGGTCGTAAGTCTGATCTAATACGCCTGTGGGTGGTTAGCTTACTTCACATTGAAATCTTTGAACGTTTCAAATATTCTCTTGGCCACCTCAGTACAAGTATAATAAACACAATATTACTTAATCGTCGGTAAAAAAAGTGAAGTAGGTCAACACCATCTCTGGTTGGGTTTGGTCTTGGACGACACATATTTTTATGTAATAGGGCCATACCATAGTCGATTCCTTTTAAATAAAAAGGGAACGGAATCATTTGCTTGAATACAAGATCGGAGCACCATAAGATTCAAAATCAGATGGTTTAGGGATAGTATCAATAATAGCCTCTTATTGTGACTAACAATCCAGAATTAAGATTAGATTAGGGTCACCAATTTTGAGCCTTTTACAATCTATATGATAAGTAATTACTAGTTTAGGTCAAGAATATAATTACCTTTGATTGGTATGGGATAACCATTGACCAAGTATAGGCATAAAAAGATACAACGCTTGTTTTATTCACAAAAGTGAAACACTTGTGTCGTACACTAAAGTGGATACTATATTATTTATTTAGAGGTCATGTACATAACAACGTTTATTAATGTACACCTCTAAATCCAAAACTAGATTGACCACATTATAACTTTTATATGTCTCTATAGAAATAAAACTACAATAGTTATATTTCCCTTGTACGTCGACATTTAATCATCGTTAGTCGTCGTACGATTTATTATATACATTGAATACATTGATGAAAACCATAATAGGTATCTAATACTTGATAGGGGTTGTCGCGTACCCTAATCAAAGATAAATTACCCAGACTAGGCTAACAACAAATTAATGTAATTAGGGAAGTAAGGGGTCGATCTCGAGGAGACGGGAGATACTTGTGAATAGTTATGGTTAGAGCTCTATCTTGTACGATTGGCAAATGTTTGTCACTAATTACTAAATGCTATAATAAAAATGATAACAATGCAATAAAGAAAAGGATCTAGGGAAGTAGGTTCACACATGTAGATTAATATATTGATGAAATTGGATTTGGAACAAGCAAATAATTCATTGTGAGTTCGTAAGAATGATGTGTTCATTACAATCATAGATCAGATGGTCTAGCAGGCTTTTAGGCTATTTACTAGGTCTTAATCCACCATGTCATGCTTTGTCTATTCAATTCACGTATCTCTACCTTTGAAAAGAATTCCATTTTAGTCAATGATTTTGGCCAGAAATCGTTAACCATCGTTACAATCCAAACATGCATAGACACAACGTTTTAAAGGCACAATTTCTTTTATCCAATTATCATCTTTTAATTAATCTAACATGGCTATCCTACACCCTAGAAGGGTGACTACTTATGCAGGATTAACAATGAAAAGGAAACTAAGATTATAAAACTAAGAATGATAAACATGATAAAGGAAATACTAAAAGAAAATGAAACTATAATGTAAAGACGAGAATAAAGATTACCGGAAAGGATGAGCAAAGATCGAAATGGAATAAGAACTTGAATAGGAAATGCAAACCCGGAAACTTGAATTCCAATTACAAGTAGAACAAATACAATTGAAGAAGACTTAGAACTAGACTAAACTAAACTAGAGAAAACTAAAACTAAACTAAAACTAAGAAAGATGAGAGAAAGAAGAAAACTAAACTAAAGAGAAAAGTATTTGTTTTGTACATGTTTTGTTGTGTGTGATGCTAGGCTATTTATAGGGTTGATAGGCTGCTCAAATGTGTCCGGATTCATGCTCATTAAAGAAGCCATTAAGCCTTGCATTAAAGAGGGGTAGATGAAGAGAAGATGCGTTCATCAGCAGACTTCCCCGATCGGGGAAGTGGTAATCCGATCGGGTAAGTTGCAATCTTGGTCAATTGACTTTCGTTTGATCTTCCTTTGGTACGTGACTTTACCTACCTTGACTCCATTGACTTTAGATTCAAATGGGGACGTAACTAACACCTCTTGGGCCTCATTTCCTCCCCTATTTGGGCTTAATAATGTCCCCAAGAGTTAAGGGTCAGAGTATGAGGTTTGAGACGATTTTCGTCGACGAATAGCAAAATCGTCGCAACTTGTGCATATGAGCTCGGAATGACTTGAAACTTGTTCCCTTCGACTCAAAACCTCTAGATCTGTATAGCATGTCATCTTAACCTCACGTAATCGTCCTTCTTAGCTACTCCTTTCTCATATTTCCTTCAAATGACGGGATTTGAAGTAGAAACGACTCAATTCCTACAAATGACATTAAAGCACGAGAAATACTGCAAAGGAGAGATTAGCTCATAAAATCACTCTTTAAAGTGGATAAACCATATCAAATCGAGCTAAAATGAGGGGATAAAATCATAAAAATATTCACTTATCAAACTCCCCCAAGCTAAACCCTTGCTTGTCCTCAAGCAAGCATACAATAACAAACATGACAAGGACAAGGGCGACGAGCAACAATCAATCCAACCAAATGCAAATCCCATCAAGTAGCTGATAGAGCACAATGAAATACATCCCGAAACAACGTGGGCATAGGGAAAATGCAAAACATGGTTGAGATTTACATAACGGCGCAGCATAAGGAACATCAAATAGACTTTTCGGCTCTTGCATGATCTTTTGACAATGGACTCTCACGGTGCACTCAACACTCAAATTTTATATAAATCAAGGAAATATTATTTTATATTTGAGTGGCACTCTCCTATCTACGACTCATGAGAATGCGCCCGCAATCTAATATGGTAAACATTCCAAAACTACAAGTCAAAACAATCATGAAAAGCATAGAAAGAAGCCAAAAAGATAGGAAGAAGGCTTTGTGAAATGGGTGAAAGGTGGACAAACATTTATGGTCATGTGAAGGTTAGAATGAGCTAGCAACTGACCAATGATAAATTAATACTCAATCCAAACTTTCGATTAATTCCCAAAAGACGAATAACGAAGCCAGAAGAAACGGATTGGCTATTACACACGAAACACAAGAGTGAACTCCTTCTAAACATTGAATTGACATTTTGAGGAGATACTCACAACTTCTTCTTTTATTTCTTTTTATTTTTTTTTTCGATTTTTTTATTTTTCGATTTCATTTTTTTCTTTCTTTGTTTCTGAACATAACATCACTTTTTGGACATTTTGGTTCTCTCGAATTCACTTTGACATAAAAGAACAAATCTTCTCAAAAGAGCACCCATACACCATAGTCTAGCTACTAGCTCAAAAGGTAGGCAATTTTTATGTGTAGCTATTATTTTGTGAAGCATTTGTATGAAGGGGCTAACTTTGAGGGGTAATTCAAAGTGAAAAAGGCTTCAAATCTTAGTGAATCATGAATGCAATGCTTATGGGAATGAAATGAGAACCATACTTATGCGTTTTTGATCTGACGTAAATCATAAGGAGAAACTACACACACCTAATTGGGATCGGGTATAGATGTACCGATCACTAGAGGCTCTATCTTACCGTATATGTAGTTTGCCAAAGTCAAGATCAAGCCTAATAAGCCTAAAATCAATCCCTCACCCACTGTGTACAAGACATCCCCATGTATGCAAAAGCCTGTCAAAAGCGTGAAACATTGGCTAAAAAGCTACAATAAGGGAAAAGCATTTAGGAATGACATTATGCACAACACAATTGGGTGGACAAAACACACAACTTTTATTAAAAAAAAATTTAATTTTTTTGATTTTTTTGGATTATCAAAATTTTCAAATTCAATAAACAACTAGACTAAATAAACAACGACACAAACTAAATCCCTCCCCCAAGCTAGAATAACACATTGTCCTCAATGTGCGAAACGGGTTTAAACGCAGAAAACACAAAGAAGGACAACATAACCAACAAAGGAGTGGGGGACGTGATAAGTGAATATTTGTATGATTTTAACCCCCATTTTAGCTCGGTTTTGTATGTCATTTGTGCTTTGTTAAGTCATTTTATGAGCTAATATCGTCTTCTAGGCGAGTTCTTGTGTTCTAACCTGTTTTGTAGGGAAAGTGACGTTTCTACGCCCTTTTTCTATATTTCCGAGCATTTGCCTAGAACCCGACGATTCGAAGAAGCAAGCTTGACCATGTCAAAGGCATTTCAAGAAGGTTCACTAACTCAAAAGAGAGAAGGAGCAAAGACGGTTTCATAGTTGTCGGAAGATCAATCAATTAGGCGGAAGAATTCATCGCTTTGCATCAAACCCTATCAACAAACCCGATTGGAGAGGTCAAGGGGGATGATGGAAGTCAAGTCAAAGCAAAGGAAGATGAAACATTAGTCAACAGCTTCTAGATGTCCACTTACCCGATCGGGTAAGTGTGTACCCGATCGGGTATCCTTGCTGATCCGAGCATGATGCTTCAACTTCCTATTTTTGTCTTATATGTTTAATGTTCGACCCCTTCTCCACGAAACCCTAATGCTATATATAGATGCTCCAGCCTCTCTTCTCAACACACATCTACTTCTCACACAACTCACAACATCTTCTTTCTTCTTACATTTTCTCTTTAGTTTTAAGTCTTTATAGTTTAGATTATTTTCTTCTTTTGCCTTTAGTTCTTAGTTCATTTCTGTCCATTTCTTATCACAACATTAGCTTAGATCAATAAGAATTTCAATCTTTGTAGTCTACTTTATTGGGCACAAAAGTTGTAATTCAAGGTACGATTATTCTATGCAAGGGATTTCTATTATTGTTATCGCTTTCGTTGTTGATCGTGACCTAGGTACTTCTATTCTATCCTTTGTTTAATGTCTTTTCTGTTTTCTATTTGATTGTTATCCTCTTTACATATTGTCTTAGATTCATTTTCATGTTGTTATAATCGTAATTTCATTTCTTAGATTGTCAATTAGCGTCGTTATTATCGCCTTATAAAGAGTCTAAAATTATTGTCCAAAACCAACTAAATATGGCTATCCTTGTTTTCATTGTTAATATCATCTTAAACATAATCATGAGTGAGTAGTCACCTTTCTAGGGTGTAGGGTAGCCATGTTGGATTGATTAAAAGATGATAATTGGATAAAAGAAATTGTGCTTTTAAAACATTGTGTCTATGCATGTTTGGACTTTAAGATAGTTGACGATTCCTGATCAAAATCATTGACTAGTATGGAATTCTTTTCCAAGGTAGACATACGAGAATTGAATAGACAAAGCGTGACATGGTGGATTAAGACCTAATAAATCGCCTAAAAGCCTGCTAGACCATCTGATCTATGATTGTAATGAACACACCATTCTTACGAACTCACAATGAATTATTTGCATATCCTAAATCCAATTTCATCAATATGTCAATCTACATGTGTGAACCTACTTCCCTAGATGCTTCTCATTATTGTTAATTCATCATTTGCTTTATTGTTTTCATTTAGTTTGCTTTTATTTTGTTTTTATTTATGTTCTTTATTACTTTAGAATTCAAAACCTCAAGACCCAGAAAATCGTTAGATAAAACTCATTTGTGAGACGATTCACAATCCATAGGAAATACCATCTCCCCGAGGATCGACCCCTACTTCCCTAATTACATTAATTTGTTATTAGCCTAGTCTGGGTAAATTATCTTTGTATTGGGCTTGCGACAGGCCCGATCAAATTTTGGCGCCGTTGCCGGGGAGCACGGTTTAATTTTCCTTTTTCTTGTGATTTTTTTGCAGTTAGTTTTATCTAGTCTTTAGGAACCCAAATTACTTTAGACCTCTCTTGATTTTTCATCTTAGCTTTCCAATCTTATGCCCAGATTTTCTAGACTAGGGACTCATGTTCCTTTAGACCCCGAACTAGAAAGAACTCTGCGTAGGAAATTAAAGCTATTCAACAAAATTTCAAAAGCTTCTGATATTTCAAGTTTAGATCGTATTCGTGAGAAATACTCGGATATCTTACCTAATCTTGAAGGAGAAGAAGATCCATTCTCATCTCCAATTCCAAAAACCAATCAACTTTCAACCAACATTCCATCTTCATCTTTACAAAAGAAAATGGTTCGACTTTCCGACCATTCCAAACCCACTGCAGATACACTTCCAAGGGGTATCGCTACACCTCAAATTACTGCCCAAAACTTCGAAATCAGGCCTGCCTTCATCAATCTAATAGAAAGAAATCAATTTGGTGGCAATGCCACAGAAGATCCCAACCTTCATATCCAAAACTTCTGTGACTATTGCTCCACGATTAGACAAACTGGAGTATCCCAAGAGCAGATTAGGGAAATGCTTTTTCCCTTCTCTTTAAGAGGAAAGGCAAAACTCTGGATCAATAGTCTTGACCGAGTTGCCTTAGGAATAGTCGACTGGGATGGTGTAGCTCTTGCTTTCTATCAAAAGTACTTCCCACCAGAACGAACTGCACTCTTACGGAGTCAAATCACTGGATTCCGTCAGAGAGGCGATGAAAGTCTTTATGAGGCATGGGAAAGGTACAAAGAATTACAAAGAGAATGCCCTCATTATGGCCTTTATTCATGGTTCCTAGCTATCACCTTCTACAACGGTTGTTGTGGCGAATCACGTCGTATCCTCGACTCCGCTAACAATGGTCGTTTCGATCAAATCGATGTAGAAATAGCTAGTACGACTATCGAGTCAATGGCAATCCACGATTCTCAGTATAGCAACTCACGTGCTATGCCACTCAAAGCCAAGCAGGACGATTCAAGTAAAGTAGCACTCCTAGAAGCCCAATTAGCCCTTCTGCAGCAACAAGTAGGAAGCTCTTCCCAATCCAAGGAACATATCAACGTCACTAACCACGTAGTGGTATGTGAGACATGTGGGGTTGGAGGGCACAGGTTTCAAGAATGTAGAAGTTCAATAGAGCAAGTCAATGCCTATCAAGGATATAGGCAAGGCAACGCTTTCTCAAACTTCTATAATGAAAACACAAAAAACCATCCATTTTTTTTCCTACAAAAGCACTAACATTCAAAATCCCCAACAACAAATTCAACAACCATTCACACCACACCAACAGAAGCCTTACAATCCACCTGGTTTTCAAAACCAGAGATCTTCATTCCAACCCAACTTCAATCAACCATACCAAAATCAACCTCAACACCAACCACCTCAAATTCAAGGCCAACCTAATGATTCAAGCTTGAGTAAAATTGAATCCATGCTTCTTCAAGTTGTTCAAAAACAAGATTCAATGTTTGCTCAACTTCAAAAGAGTGATCAAGCTCAAAGTGCTGCCATCAAGATTCTTGAAACTCAAATGGCCCAATTGGCTGCCTCTAATGCCCAAAGAAAACAAGGCCAACTTCCACCTCATGGTGAGCAACCGAGGGACACCGCAAATGCTATCACCCTTAGGAGTGGTACCACTTATGCGGAACCTCAGCAAACCAAAAAACCTACAGTTGAGCCTACACAAGTAGAGAGCCAAAAAGATTCTCAACCATCCACCGTTAAGGAAGCGGAAGACAAACCTGAAAAGAAGGATGAACCTGAAAAGGAACCCATCAAAATTCAAGTTCCATTTCCCCAACGTTTGAGGAGAAATCATAAGGAAACCCAGTTCGGTAAATTCATGGAAGTAGTCAAAAACCTCCAAGTAACGGTTCCCTTCACTGAATTAATCACTCAAATCCCTTCTTATACGAAATTTATGAAGGATATCTTGACTAAGAAAAGGACTTTAGATGATGTTGTAGCATTCACCGCTGAATGCAGTGCATTATTGCAAAATAAGTCGCCTCCTAAGTTAAAGGATCCTGGTAGTTTCTCTATACCTTGTACTATAGGCACCTACACTATTGATAAAGCTTTATGCGATCTAGGTGCTAGTGTAAGCGTCATGCCCTATTCCATCTGCGAAAAATTGAATATGGGAATTCTCAAATGCACAAGTATCACCCTGCAAATGGCAGATCGTTCTCTAAAACAACCTATGGGAGTTTTAGAAGATGTACCTGTTAGAGTAGGAAGATGTTTCATTCCAGTCGATTTCATAGTGTTAGATATGGCTGAAGATTCGCAAATCCCTATCATTTTATAAAGGCCATTTCTACACACTGCGGGAGCAGTAATCGATGTCAAGAATGGAAAATTGACATTAGAAGTAGGTGATGAAAAAGTTACCTACAACTTAAACTGTGCAATGAAGAGCCCTATGCTTGAAGAGCCTTGCTGTTTCCTTGACATTGTCGACTCAATTATTGATGAATCTATGTATCCATCAATAATTGAAGATCCTTTATAAGCAATTCTATTGTTAGAGGATATCTCTGAAAATGACAATTTTGAGATCAGTGAGCTGGAAAGGGACTTGACTGGAAAAGAGATACCATCTGAAGAAGTTGAGAAGTTCATAAGCTTAATTGATGCTCCTGCCAAGGCAGAAGTACATAAACCCGAACTTAAACCTCTTCCCTCAAATCTAAAATATGCCTTTTTAGATGAATCTGAATATTGCCCAGTCATAGTGAGTGCTATCTTAGATGAAAATCAATTAAACTCACTATTGACTGTCTTGAAAAAACATAAGAAGGCAATAGGTTATAAACTTGAAGATCTCACTGGCATAAGCCCCGACTTTTGCATGCATATAATCAACTTAGAAGAAGGCCAAAAACCTTGTGTTCAAGGTCAACGCCATCTTAATCCAAATATGCAAGAAGTAGTTAAAGCTAAAGTTATGAAATTGCTAGATGCTGGCATAATCTACGCAATTTCTGACGCAAAATGGGTTAGCCCTGTTCAAGTTGTTCCCAAGAAAAGAGGAACAACAGTAGTCAAGAATGAAAAGAATGAGCTCATCCCCACAAGGATTGTGACGGGATGGCGCATGTGTATTGACTACAGGAAGTTGAATCAATCAACTCGAAAAGATCACTATCATCTGCCCTTCATTGATCAAATGCTAGAGAGGTTAGCTTCCCACAAATATTTCTGCTATCTGGATGGTTACTCAGGATTTTTCCAAATTCCTATCCACCCTGAGGACCAAGAGAAAACCACCTTCACCTGTCCCTATGGTACTTTTGCTTATCGCCGAATGCCATTTGACCTGTGTAATGCACCTGCAACTTTCCAGCGTTGCATGACTAGTAGCTTTTCAGATTTTGTTGAAACTATCATGGAAGTATTTATGGACGACTTTAGCGTCTATGGCATTTCCTTTATAATTGTTTGACAAATCTATCGAAGGTTCTAAAACGCTGTGAAGAAGTCGACCTTGTTCTCAATTGGGAAAAGTGTCACTTCATGGTGAACGAAGGTGTAGTTTTAGGACACATCATTTCTGAGAGAGGTATTGAAGTGGATCGAGCTAAGATCCAAGTTATTGAACAACTGCCACCACCTTCTAATGTAAAAGGAATCAGGAGTTTCCTTGGCCACGCCGGTTTTTACCGACGGTTTATTAAAGATTTTTCAAAAATAGCCAAGCCCCTGACTGAGCTCCTTTTTAAGGATGCACCTTTTAATTTCACAAAGGAATGCCTTGAGGCATTCAACAAAATCAAACGTGCTTTAATCACCGCACCTATAATCCAGTCACCTGATTGGAATCTTCCATTTGAATTAATGTGTGATGCGAGTGATTATGCCGTTGGAGTTGTTTTAGGGCAAAGAAAGGAAAAGTTCCTTCATGCAATTTACTATACTAGTAAAACCTTAGATCCCGCCCAAATCAATTATGCCACCACTGAAAAAGAACTTCTTGCCATTGTCTATGCCTTAGACAAATTCCGTTCTTACCTTATAGGATCAAAAGTAATTGTTTACACTGACCATGCTGCCTTGAAATATCTGCTGTGACAACCCTCGCGAATGCGGAAATATAAAACATACTAGCATGTGAAATGATATGCGGAAATAC
>JAIUZE010034336.1:0-11601 GCA_022085475.1 Heliosperma pusillum | reverse complement strand
GCGGAGGTGTTACGGTAGCAATGGGGATATCACAGATAGGAGCTATTGGTTCGATAGGAACCGAAGCTTTGTCGTGCGTGAATAAATCAGGTGCGATATCAGATAAAGGAAGCGCGTAGCATGGTGACACAAGCATAGGACCCTTACTAACGTGAGACTGCGTGAATACTAAATTCTCCCCCCTATTTGAAAAGTCAGAGTCTGTAACCCAACATCAATAACCGCTTGCGCAGTATGCAAGAACGGTCTTCCCAATATGATGGGAGTGTGAGAATCCTCAGGTATATCTAAAACTATGAAATCGACCGGGATGAAGAATTTTCCTATTTGCACAGGAACATCCTCTATGATTCCTAAGGGTCGAGACAAGGTTCTATCTGCCATCTGTAGCGTCATGTTTGTACACTGAAGTTTGGTAAAGCCCAACCGTTTGGCTAAAGACAAAGGTAAGACGCTAACACTAGCTCCTAGGTCACATAACGCGTTGTCTATGAGATGGGTCCCTATATGACATGGTATAGAAAAACTACCTGGGTCAGACAGCTTAGGGGGGCATTTGTTCTGGAGGAACGCAGAGCATTCCTCGGTTAAAGCTACAGTCTCTACAGTGTCTACGGACCTCTTACGCAAAAGAATTTCACGCATAAATTTTAGGTAAGAGGGTACCTTTAATAGGAGGTCTGCAAAAGGAACGTTCACCTTGAGATTGCGTACAATGTCAGCGAACCGAACAAATTCCTTTTCGACCTTAGCCTTCTTCAATCGACCAGGAAACGAAACTGGAATGTCAGGATTACCACGTTGCATATCTTTGACAATTGCATTGTTGATCATCCGCTTGCTTAACCCTTTCGAACGAGCTTCTCGCTCATGAAAACCCATCGATCGAGTATCTAAGTCACTCGATCGAAGATTATCCGAGCTTAAATTGCTCGATCGATCAGCTTCCTCAGTCAACTTATTCGATCGAGTAACTGGATTCTCTCGATCGAACACTTCTCTGGCAGAATCACTCGATCGAGCATCAACAACCTCTCGATCGAGTAACAAGCTTTCTGATTCACTCGATCGACTAACACCTATCTCTTGATCGAGTAGTTTCTCCTTCATTTCATTCGATCGACTAGCAATAACCTCTCGATCGAGTACATTATCAGCAACAGTCTTCGCAACATCAGGATGCGCACCAGAAATATCAGCAACTGTACCAGGACTGTCATAAGCAAGACCGCTTCTCAAAGTAATCATATTTAGCGTCTCCTTGTTCTTGTCAGTTTGAGACGGTAACTGCCCGGGTTGCCTAGTCGATCGAACTCCTGCCAATTGAGCAATCTGCGACTCCAAAAGCTTAATAGTAGCATTTGTTGCTTGATCAGTTCTGCTCATTTGGATAGCTAAAGCTTGGATCATAGACTTTAACTCCCCGATTTCTGCAATCCCTACCGATGAGGAACTAGCTTGCTGTGAAGACTGGATGTTCTGAAATCCTTGCTTGTGCGGCGGTTGATACGTCGGCTGTGGTGGTGGAGGTGTAGGATTTAAGACGTTTTGGCTTGTCCATCTCAAATTGGGATGGATATTCCCTTGATTATAATACCCACCTCCTTGACGGTATTGTTGAAAGGAAAAGACTTGTTCCCTTTCAGCAAGACAGTCTATAGCCGTGTGACCAGTTTCGCCACACCTCTTGCAAGTAATCATATCATCCTGCTGCAGCAAATGAACCGTCTGCTGGTTATCTTCAGCTTTCTTTTCCCACTTATCAAGTCTGGCATTTAGTTTATCGAATTTTGCATCCAGACCTTCAGAATCGATACTAGCTATCGTCCGTGTACCACTCCTCGGATTACCATATTCAGCACAATGGGTTGCCATTTCTTCAATCAGCTTCCAACCCTTATCATCATCTATTTCCTTCTGGAACCTCCCGTTTGACGCGGCATCTAAAATGGCTCGATGATCGTCATATAACCCGGTGTAAAACTGGTTACACAGAAACCACTGCTCGAACCCATGGTGAGGAACAGACCTCACTAGCGTCTTGAATCGATCCCAGGACTCATAGAGATTTTCATGAGCCGTTTGCTTGAAATTAGTAATCTGACCCCTCAAAGCATTCGTCCTCTGCGGTGGAAAATACTTTTTATAGAAAGCCAGTGCGAGTGTGGTCCAGTCGGTAATACCCAATTCTTCTCGATTCAAGTTCTTCAACCAGTCATTGGCGTTATCAGTAAGGGAAAAAGGAAACAAGAATTCCTTGATCTTGTCAGCTGTCACCCCTTTGGAAACCGGAATAGAAGAACAGTAGTCAGCAAAGGTCTCCATATGCCTCCTCGGATCCTCCCCAGCTACACCCCTATACTTATCCTGCTGGACAAGCTTGATATAAGACGGACGAAGATCGAAAGTAGTTCCATCCTCGTCCGTTGTAAGTTTGAATCCTTGAGGTATACATGCAGCTGTAGGCTCAGAATGGCTAGCAATATTCGGCATCTTTGCTGGAATGGTAGTCTCAACAGTTAACTCTTCCTCGAAAATGAAACTGTCAAAGACGGATTCAGAAGTACTCAAGTCTTCCTCCTGAATAGTCTTATCTAACCCTCTTTTCCTGCGTAGGAAGGTTCTTTCAGGCTCTGGATCAGCTTCCACTAATTCGAGCCTTTGGGACCTGCTCATACACAACTAAAAAGAGAAAGATAAGAACAGTCTTAAGGAATTAGAAATTCCTTAAGACGAGACAGAAAGAAATAACAGAAAATTAAATTGCCTCCCCGGCAACGGCGCCAAAATTTGATGTGGTCGTTATACACCAAAAATAAAACCTAAGTCAACTAACTAAGAAGATAGCGGAAGTAGGGTCGATCTCCACAGGGAGGAAACTAATTAACTGAAATCTAAATCTGCAAGTAACAATCTGGGGGTTTTGAAAAGGTTTTAAACTAATCTAAATGAGATTAAAGGAAGAGAAATAAAGATAGGAATAAATACGAATAAATCAGATAAAGAGAGAAATATGCTAGGATTCGGTCCACTGCAGTATCGGCATCTACGGGTCAACTAAGTCAGTCAATCTATCAATGAGAAGGGCAATGGTTTTCTCCTCTCGGTCTCA
This sequence comes from Heliosperma pusillum, assembly GCA_022085475.1. NCBI lineage: Eukaryota > Viridiplantae > Streptophyta > Magnoliopsida > Caryophyllales > Caryophyllaceae > Heliosperma > Heliosperma pusillum. Next base: position 8,489 of record JAIUZE010034336.1, on the reverse strand, counting down.
AACCACCCTAGGGATTTTCCTAATTAACTCTCGCCCTCTTAGGAGTCACCTATCAATACTAAGCAAGCCTTCCCTTCCAATCTCTCGATCCAGGTCGGGGTTAACTACCTAGCCAGTCTCCTGCGTGCACTCATTCGACTAAACCTCAATTAAATTGCTTAGAATGATTCTCATATTCAAGACTAACTAAAATAATCTATCCTAACATGCCTCTACTACAGTTTCCCTCATCCCAACATACAAAAGAATTAGCTACTAATGCTATTAACTATGCTAACAAAGACGATTGAACATATGATGATAGACATAATAAAATCGTAATTAATAAGCATAAATAATAACAACACAGCAGTTAAGTAGAGCAAGTAGTAATTAAGATTAAGATAAAGGTAAGAGCAAAAGAGAGAAATCGTTTACAATCTTAGCAATCCGGCGTAAAGAACAATCCACGTCGAATAACCCGAATGAAAACTAAAGATTAAAAGTTCAGAAACTAAGGAAAGATTAATGTCTGCTAATTACTGAATAATAAGTGCTGCCTACTAATGACGTAAATAAGAGTCATATATAGTGTATAACACGACTCTAACCTAATTAACCTAATGGACTTAAAGCCCGTAATAGAATCTACTCGATCGAGGGAAATAACCACTCGATCGAGGCTTTTATTCATGGAAATCAGTCGATCGAGCACTTGATCTACTCGATCGACCAACTGGTAAGCGGCTTCTACTCGATCAAGCAAAGGAGGTAGCTCGATCGAGCACTTCTGGCTTCAACTTACCTCGATCGAATGGTAAACCCATCGATCGAGGTCTTCTGGCATAGTATGTGGTGTGAGTCATGACTTGGGCTTGATTATGAACGGTTTCACGCTTCCCCAAGCAAGAGTTCCTGTCCCGATCTTTCCATTCTCCTAAGTGCATGCAAAATGGACTGATTTGGCTCGGTTTCTGCTACTACACAGCTTGTACCTACAAAATGGTAATGAAAGTACAAAGTAGCCAAATAGGGGCATATGGCGATATAATATCACCTAAATGACATAGAAATGCGTGCATAAATGGACTAGAAAGTCTATATAAAATACACGCATCAAAATGCATCAACCGACCATCAATCATTGGGCTGCCCTAAAAAGATTACTTCGTTATCTCGCAGGTACGTCCACCTATGGTCTCCTCATTCGCCGTGACACTCCACTTAGCCTCCACGCTTACTCCGATTCTGATTGGGGTAGAAACCTCAACGACCTTACCTCTAACGGAGCTTACATTGTCTATCTTGGTCACACCCCCAACTCATGGAGCTCCAAAAAACATCGCACTGTATCTCGCTCCTCTACGGAAGCTGAATATCGCTCCATCGCCAATGCTATGGCCGAACTCACTTGGCTCGATCACTTACTTATGGAGCTGCATATTGTACTTCCCTCGACTCCCGTTGTCTATTGCGACAATCCGGGTGCCACCAACCTCAGTGCCAATCCCGTGTTCCACTCTTGAATGAAACATGTTGCACTAGACTACCATTTCATTCGAGAACGAGTACAATCTGGTGTTATGCGCGTTGTTTTTATTGCTAACGATGATCAGCTGGCTGACGCACTCACAAAAGCTCTACCAAGGCCGCGTTTTGATATGCTCATGTCCAAGTCGGACTCTCGTCCCGGCCGTCCGTCTTGCGGGGGGATATTGGAGAATAATTGTCAAAATTATTCTACCAAATCATTGTACTTATTCTGTTAAATATTTAGTCAAACATTGCTCTTATTCTTAGCTTATCATTAGGCAACTACTTCCATAATATTAGGATCTCAAGATTATGTAACTGTTATATAAACATTGTATTCTAACACTTGTATTTACACAATTGAATATATCAAATTATTAATCTTTACAAGAACTTGGCCAAATGCGTATGGTTTAGTAAAGCCGCGTATGAAATACCTGACATAACATCACTACTAGGAGTCGGCAGACTCGGCACTCAACCTGTTCAGATTCCGCTTGCAAACCTGAGTGACCTGTGACCTGTCGTACCTGTAGTTTTTGTCATATTTACCATGTCTACGTATCTAAACCAAATCATTTAACACTATTTTAGTAATTATTTTAAATTGTTATGCAAGTACTGTAAACAAGAAAAATAAAGGAATGATCTTATCTGAGAAGGGAGGTTGTGACGTGACTTGAGGGCACTGTCCTAAAGTCAAATATGCCCCGTCTACTACACACGACCTCGATGACACTCGACCCCCAGGATTAACATAACCATTGCAACTTAGGTGTAGGCCAAGAAACATATGAGCACAGCCAAGAACGTTGCCAAAATAACCTCAAGGGAACTAATTTGTATTTTTGAGAGAGAAGAGAAGTATTTCTAATTTTTGTTGTGTTGAAAGTGGTTTAGGAATGCGATATATATAGTAATAGGAGAGCATAAGAAATAACAAAATCAGTAGTGAAAGTTGTGTGTTTTAGTAATTAGAGTAATCAGTATAGAAGACCACAACAAGTCAATTTCGTAGACTGTATCAATCAGTCTTGGAAATTGAACCCAATTAAAACCAAAAATAATACTTTGGAGCCATTTATCCAACAATCCCCCACAATGGCGATAAAGAAGGTAAATAAAGAAAGCTTGAGGAAACTTTTGGCAACGGGGATTTAGCGTTAAGATATTGGTGTCTTGTGGACTTTAACCAACACTCAGTAATATACAACTTTTCTCAAACCGCCATCTTAGGTGGATCTAGCATTTAACCGTCAGATGGAGTTGGTGACAGTTAAGCCGCGTACTTACTTAATCCCAAATCAGGGCTAGAACTTGCATCATCCATGAACTCATCATGGACGCAAGAAGGTATGAAAATTTTGCTTGGTCTTGCCAAACGCCTCTTACAGAGTTTCCGGTAATTCATGAATGCCTCTAAAGGTCCAAAGCCTGGTGGACCTCATGGGGTTAGGGCAAGAAACCCCCGCATTCACATAGGTGAGTTCATCAGGTTTGATTGTCGGAAACCATCCATATGGACTATGAACCCATTAAGAGCTAAAGCCCATCCTTCCACAGTTGACAATTAAATTTACAAGTACACACAAGTACATAAAATAAATACTACATCACTTTTATTAATGGGAATGGTAGTAGTATTACAACTCGAGTTCATTGTGACTTAGTTTGACCCGTTGAACTTAGATTGATTAAGACGGGTATTCATCACAATTCAGCCCTTTACAGGCTTTAAGCCCATTCCCAGTGCTGACTCCAACACTAATTTTCTGCAGAGGCCTTTAATGAGAGGATCCGCAATATTCCTCTCTGAACGTACGTATTCCAGTGATATCACATTATCTCTTATTAAATTTCTCACAATTCCATGTCTTAGACGAATATGTCTTTTCTTTCCATTGTAAGCTTGATTATTTGCAACTCCAATTGCAGCTTGCGAATCACAATGCATAGACACTGATGAAGTTGGTTTCCCCCACAATGGAATATCTGCCAAAAGGCTTCTCAACCATTCAGCTTCTTCACCTGCCAAAGCTAAAGCAACAAACTCAGATTCTATAGTAGATTTAGCGAGACAAGTTTGTTTACATGATTTCCAAGAGATTTCCCCACTAGCTAAAGTAAATACATAACCATTAGTGGAATAAATCTCATCATTACCAGAGATCCAATTAGCATCACAATACCCTTCTAGTACGCTGGGTGTCCTCTGATAATGTAGGCCCCAGTCAATGGTGTCTCTCAAATATCTTAGCAAACGAATCAAAGCATTCCAGTGATCCTTACCAGGATTATGAGTATAACGACTCAATCTACTGACAGTATAAGCAATATCAGGTCTAGTGCAGTTCATTAAAAACATCACGCTCCCAATTATTCTAGCATATTCCTCCTGGGAAACACTATTACCTGAGTTCTTACACAGATGGACACCATAGTCATAAGGTGTATGAAGTGGCACACAATCATATTGATTAAATTTTCTAAGAATTTTTTCAACATAGTGAGATTGACTTAAACATATACCAGTAGGAGTCCTTGTAACCTTGATTCCAAGGATTACATCAGCCTCCCCCAAATCTTTCATGTCAAAGCGAGATCTTAAGAAATCTTTGGTGACATTAACAACGTCCATATTCGTACCAAAAATAAGCATGTCATCTACATATAAACATATTATCACGCATCCATTTTTGTCATACTTGGAGTAAACACATGTATCACAATCATTTACCAAAAAAACCATCAGATGTTATAGTCTTATCAAATTTGACATACCACTTTTTTGGTGCTTGTTTCAAGCCATACAAAGATCTGATTAATTTACAAACTTTGTCTTCCTGTCCGGGAACCACACATCCCTCAGGTTGACTCATGTAAATCTCTTCATGCAAATCACCATTTAAAAAAGCAGTTTTAATATCCATTTGATGTACAAAAAGATTATGAATAGATGCTAATGCAATCAAAGCTCTTATAGTAGCCACCTTTGTAATAGGTGAATAAGTGTCAAAGAAGTCTATACCTTTGGTTTGCCGGTTTCCACAAACTACTAATCTAGCTTTGTATTTATCAATGGTACCATAAGATTTCAATTTCTTTTTGAACACCCATTTATTTGTGGGATATAATGGTATACATCCCTTTTAAATAATTCAGGATTATAATGAAATTAAGATTATATGATTAATAGTCATAAACGAAAATGCATAATAAACGAGAGATTAGAAATAACCTTTAGTCCTTGCTTTAATGGCCTAAGAACAAATATCAAAAATTTGATGTCTCCTAATCGTTGCACCCAAGATTGATCAAGATATGCCTTAGGTTTTGCTAGAAAAAGTGAGAAAAGAATACTGTTTCTTTTCTTTTTGTGAGATGTGAATGATGAAGGCACAAGAGAGAATGAATTAGGGTTAGAATCCAAAACTCAAATTTTCCTCTTACCCTTGCTTTCTCACGGCACCATTAGGGTTTTATGGGGAGATTTTTTCTCCTCAAAAAAACCACCTATTAACCAGAAAAAAAGAGTGTATCTGGACACTTTTGTTTCGGTTATCTTAGCTTCCAATATAATGTGATATATTATAATCGTCATTTGTCATGGACCGACATCACTATAATACATCATTAGTTATAAATATCCGTATATTTATAATTTGGCAATTAATTATAACGGTTTATGTTTAATTAGCTTACATTATATACAACAATTAAATATAACAATTTTATATTCAATAGAATTACATAAGTGTATCGCTAACTTTATTTAATCGTTATTAAATAATCTGTCATCCTCACATTGACTAACCTTTTAGTCAAAAACATCGACTAACCTTTTAGTCATTTAATAAGGCATCAATATGATTATTTTCTCAAATAATCACATCTCTCAAACACATCCTTTAGGTGTGACTTTTAGGGACCAGTTGATCACCGCCATCTGTATGACAATAACGTCAAACTTATCTAGCAAGCCAACCGTTATTGATAAAAGTTAATCAACTGATTATTATACAAAGTATACCCTGTGAACCTACAGAGATTTATTTATGTTATTGCACTAACTGGAGGACACTAGCTCCAACAATCTCCCACTTGTCCGTACAAGTGTATGTGCGATAAACCGATGTAAAAAAAGAATCGAACTCTCGAACCACTATGGACAGTCTATCCCCGACCTGACACCTGATGTTCTGAAACTTTAGGACTCCATAACGGTCACAAAATTGTCCTGGGAGGTATCATTATAACTCGCATATGTGATCGATCAGTCAACTGTTTGACTTATGGCTCGTTGAACCCACCATCAATCGACTTCACAGAATAAGTGCCAGAGTTATCAGCTCATGTAGGCGATTACGGACCAAAACAAATATAATGTAATTCAGTTCACTTTGTGGTGTTCAATGTTGTCAGTACAACCCACATGAAAAACAAAATATAAAACAAAACGATGATTTAATAGATAGTTTTATGAAAAAGATACAGGTGTCTAATCCAAATAAAACAACTAATACAACTCAGGAAAACGTTTGATTCCCATGGAAATAACGTTGCCCTCAATGGCTTATCATATCTCAATGGTTTAGGAGGGATCTTATGCGACGTTATCTTCAGTAGCAATCTTGTCTATCAATATTTCCCTTTGCTCCCAAGTAATTCGATCATGTGGAGTCCATAGACCTTAATTAGACTACTCTAATTTGTTTCTAAATTACTTGTTAAATTTAGTATTTAATGATCTATGTAAAAATGCATGCAAAATATAAAGACATTATATAGAGAAGAAACGAAATTTCCTCACATTTATAGGAAAATATAAGGGACACCAAGAACTCCCTTCTGTTGTTCTTGAGTACAAAGATGGATGAACACAAACAATCTCCAAAGTAGAAGATCTCCTCTAAGTTGCACCAAGATTAACCCAAATAATCTACCCTTATTATTAACTAGATAATAAGATAAATATAATACTACTAATATTATGACTATATTACTACACTACTAATACTTAGTAAATATTAGTATTTGAGAGTTTTTAGATAAAAGAAGAGTTTTTGAGAGAAGTAAGAAAATAAGCATGAATTGAATGAATAAAATGATCAACCATATTGCCCTTTTATAGGCAATATGGCCGGTCATATTGAGCTCTACAAGGCTCTTATTTTGCTTATTTTAGTCACATGCATTAGAGTGGAGTGTTGTAGAAAAGATGATGATTGTTTTATACTTGTTATGTCACTTTCAAATGCTAACTAAAGAGTTACAACAAGAACAAAATCATCACCCTTGTAACTACATCATAACCGGCCACAATTGGTCTAGTTAGGTCCATTTTGATTTTTGATATTTGTCTCTCAAATACTTATTGATCATATGGTTAATTATCTTGTATAATTAAGTGTTAATTTGATCATATAACAATTATATGACTCAATTAAATAAATAATATGTACTTAACATTTTAAGTAATATTTTACCATTATATCAATATATAATGGGTCCCACAATGCTTAGTTAATGTATTTTACAACTCCTTGTAAATATAATTAACTAATTACCTCTATCTCAAAACCTCAACTAATTTAGTAATTTAACGATTAATTACTAAGTTAAATCTTATTTAATCGTATTAAAATCAGATATAAATTTATTAGTCAATTATCGCATAATTGAAAAATAAGTTTAATCGAATTTGAGTTCTTAACTCAATTTCTAATAATTAACTCTCGTACATATCGAATATATGTAATGTAATAATTAACTGTATCGTATACAAATAATTAGTTACTATTTGGATTTTATCCTTTAGGTGTGACCGAAAGGGATCAGTTGATCACCGCCGTCAAACGACAATAACGTCAAACTCTAGTCAGCCAACCGTTATTGATTTACATTAATCAACTGACTAATCATATATATAGTCAATAAATATCCAAATTATATTCCTTAATGAGATTTATTAAGTGGCGCACTATTGTGGAGGACACCTACTCCAACAATTCTCCCATTGTCATGAAACAAGTGTGAGTCAACTATTCTCTTGTCGCTTATCACATCTCCCACTCAACGCAAGGTGTCTTTCAGGTCGCACTTGCGATTGACAATATCTAGAGTGGTTTTCTCGATAGGGAGAGTAACTGTATGACCGGAAAATCTACCATAGATCTCTTTCCGAGCGTGGCCACGCATTTACAGGAACTTCTCCTCGAGTGGCCTAAAGATGTTTTTACCCAACGTGGGTGGACAATTCCTGTTGATCCATCTACTCTGTATGATGCAGATCACCATGATCCAGAAGAAGTCCATCGGCCTCCTTTTACGGCACGACCTAGAACATCAACCAAAACCAATCGGAAACTGCACCGACTCAGATAGACGGTCGACAGTCAAAAGAATCGACTTATAGGAATAAGATAGAAGACCCTGCCACGACCAGGCATCAAATAATTGATTTAAGGGTCTCTACAATGTCACTGTCCGACAGAGTGTCATACAGTCTGTCTATGTAAACGACAAGTCATCTCCATGACCCCATGGTGCTGAACCAACCATCGATCGACTTCAATCTAGTCATTTCGAGACGTCACCTCATTGAGTGACTAGGGACAATAATACTAAGTGTCCTATTCACTTGAATAGGGTCCAAACAATCTATTCGGAATAAACAAAAAGTTATTAAATGAGTCAAAACTAAATAAAAGAGTTTTTTTAAAATAAAACTCGAAACAAGAATGCCATTTATCATATATGAAATAATTAATACAACAGTTCAATTATTAATATTACATAAGCTAAAGGAATTCAGCACACGTCTCACATCCCGTGGTGACGACATTCATGACCATCATAGCTTAGCCTTTGATAAAAGGCTTGGTTAAAGGATTCAGGCATGTTGTTCATTCGTGACACATCAATTTGCGGAAAGATAACAAGTTAATTTAAATAAACTAAATAAAAGAGAGAATACG
>JAIUZE010034335.1:0-17224 GCA_022085475.1 Heliosperma pusillum | reverse complement strand
CCAGTCCATGAAGCTTCTCGAGGCCCATCTTTCCTTCATTTTGAAAACCTATAAATAGACCCTCTTATGTAATTTATGGGCACGAAACCCTAGATCTAAAAACTTCAATAGAATTAGTGTTAATCTTGTATTAATCTTCCTTAATTAAGAAAATTAGTCGGTTAATTAGTGATTTCAACTTGGTTTAGTGTATGAACTGGGTTATATTCAAGGATTTGTGACGAAATCTTGGTATTTATATCAAAGTTCTAATCTTTCTCCAAGTGGGTATAATTTCTCTACTTAATCTTGCTTTTAATTAAGTTTTCATTTCGTTTATTGTTATCTACTTATTGTTAATTAGAAATGTTTAATGTTGTTGTTGATTTCCTCTTACAATCTTTAGTAAATATCGAATTTCCCTCAAGTATGAGTGAGTAGTAATCTTGCTAGGGTAATGTGGGGGATTATGGGTCCTTGTATGGGTTAATGTGTTATTGTTGGGGTTAATAGTTGATTATTGTCTAGTCTCCATGCTATGCTTATAACATGTTTGATGAAATGCTTACTTGAGTTTGCATGAATCTTTCATTTGTTTCGAATGCCATAAGATCGAAAGTCGTGGTCTTTCGTAGAACCGCTAGTTTTGGCAAGCCGTATCTAGTGACGCGATAGCTAGTTAGAGTCGGTTTGAGGAGGAATCGTAACAACGGAAGCCTCGATTCACTTTCCTAGACTAGATGATATTTCGACTATTAGACCCGACCCTTGCACCCGACTTTACTACCCATATGAACCCACTCACCCTAGTCTTCCCTCTTATTTGATAAAAATCCATCCTTTATAGCTTTAGACTCCTTTTGTTGTTTTTAATTGCTTTTAATTGTTGTTAATTAGTGTAGCCAACAAACCCAAACCCAAATCACTTTGTGACTTGCAAGAGACTTTTAGTAGACTTTTAGATCAATTTTGAACAACAACCGTCCCTGAGATCGACATCCCTACTTCACAACTATTTTCACTACATCAGTAACATAATAAGTGGTTATGATTATTATGTTGTATGAATTTTAGCATGTTTAGTGTTCTTGACATATTTGGATGATTTGTTCATAATCATGATTTTTGTATGGATGATGGTTAAATTGATTGTTAAAATGGTTGTTTGTTAATTAAAACATGTTGGAAATAATTTGGGATTGTTGATTAGTGTGGGCCGTGTAGGGTGGCTGAAAAACCAGCCCAAACCAGGCCGGTTTAGGCCGGTTCAGGCCGGTTCAGGCCCGGTCCAGGCCGGTCTGGATTGGTCCGTGGTTGGTCCTTGGGTCTTGTGTCGATACTTGATTGTTTTGTTGTTGTTTTGACGGGTTTTAAATATGTTAAGCATGCGGGAAAATATTAAGAAACGGTTTTAGAAGCGTCGACCCAAAACAGGCCCAAACCAGGCCCGTGGGCCCAGTCCAGGCCCGGTTCTTGTCTCGGCCCAAAACAGCTCGTGGGTCCCTCCTTGGACTTGTGACGGTTTTTGAGTTATTGTTATTTTACCGTGTTTTGTAATATTTAGCAAGTGGGAAATGTTAATAAGTAAATTATTTAATTAAAAGTTTTCATAATATTATTATTTCTCACATGTTAGAAATTATAATACGAGATTGTAGTTTAATATGATATCTTTTAAGTCAAGCGGGTTTTTGTATGATTTTAATAATTCACATGTTAGAAGTTGAAATAAATTAGCATGAGATGAATATGATGATTTTATGTTCAAGTCTAATTGGTAAAGACTCTGTTTCTAGCCGGTTTGACCAAACGGGTTTGGTCAAACTAAGATCTAGTCAGCCCCGTTTTGACTGATGACCCGTCGCGGGACTCGGGTCGGGGATTTGTCTTCAAGTAAGGTTGTATTTAATTAATGAATTAGCCTTAGTAATATGAGGCGATATGATATTTGATTATGATTTATATGCAATTAGTCACATGATAGGAAGTTTTCCCGTGACTGTTTGATTGTATGATATATGTTGTGTTGACTAAGTACCCATAGAGAATTATGAGTATATGGCGTCTTGACCATTCTAATTCTAAATGTGTATCTTGGACCATGACATAGATAGGCCTTACTATCTTTAACGAGTATATAGTTCATGGTTAATAGCTTTTGTGTCACGGCTTGGTGGGTTTATATCCAAGTCGGGGCATGGCATCCTAAGAGTTCCGCTTTGGGAAGGGAGCCAGCTTAAGTACTAGCCATATCTGCTTAGGGGGTCGCCTAGTAGAGTTTCTCGTGTACGGTTATGTCATGAGACGGGGAATGGAATAGCTGTTGTCGCTAGGTCTGATCAGTCTAGGACTAGGATGTTTTCCTACCTTGTGGTATAGCTTCGAGTTACAGAAGTCGACTATTGACTGTCCTAAGAACTTATGCCTGTTTATAGACGTATTGGTCTTTCATGTTTGTATGATTCTATGAATCTTAGAAGGTGAGATGCAAGCCGGCTAAGGTTGATAGAGTTTGGATTACCGGTTGTTAACTGATTCACATGATAGTTAGTATGATTAGGGTTTGAGTGTATCAGGGCCATGTTTTAAATGTAACCGCTGAGCCAGCATACCAGCTTCCCTACCTCGTGTTATAGGTTGTTAACAGATTCACATGATAGCTTTCATATGCTAGGTTATATGTTAGTTATTTGTTTCATAACATGAAAAGCATATCGTATATGTTAGGTTTTGTATTTTCCATATACATCTCTTTTATGTTATTCATGTTTTATTAAACTAGACATTTCGTGGCTGGGAGAACTCGGAGTTACTCCCCACTGACTGTGGCTTCCGTGTTTATATTTAATGCGGTTGGCAGGTTTGTGATGCATACTTGGGGTACATTGACGAGCTAGCGAGCGAAGTATTTACCTTGGACCTATATTCGGTTCTTAGGATTGTATATTATTATACACTCTTTTATTCCCGTATTTATACGGGAGATATGTCTCCCGTTTAGGATAATTCTTATGTATAATATTATTTTCTTTTTGTTATGAACCTTTTTCTTTAAGACACCTTTGTTATGATGAATATATTTAATAGTAGGTTCTGGTTTTAAAACTTACCGATTTTCACTAAAGTGAACCTATTAGAAACGTATTCTCATCTTTTATTTATTTAAATTATTTTTTTTCTTTCCGCAAATTTGAGGGTGTCACATGGTGACTAACTTCTTAAACCTGCCCCATTTACATAGTATCCATTATATCGTAACATTGGTTAAAAAAGTTAAATATATAATTAAATAAGATTTGTAAGGTCCATTAAAAATGAAGTATTGTTCACCGGCTACAAATTAGTCGCAACTTTTGTTCCTATTAGTAATAAATACGATGGTTACCCGTGGGATTCATGGTTACGGAATCAATTTAAGAGAAACTCGAACTTTAATATTATAATTGAAATTAAGTTTATGCATATGATATATCAAATTTTCATTTTTTTTCGGTTTTTCAAGATATTTTTTCAAATGGATATAATTTCTTTTCAATCAATAAAGGAAATTACAATTTGCAAGGAATTCGGCAGTAAGAAAATACTCCTTATTAGGCAGCTAGATACAGAAAGCAAAGAACTAACCTAGGAATTAAAGCCATCCACAATGAGGCTATATCTTGGCTCATGAGCCCGTATCAAAAGCCTAACTGAAAGAACAAATTTGATCCTTTGAATAATAGTCTGAGCATCAAATTTATTGTGGTTAAAAATTATGCTATTCCTCTCCCACCTGTATGATACTGCAGCAATAGACATAAAAAAAACTAGATTTTCCTCCAATGGTTTCTCTAATCAGTTTATTAGAGTATAGGACATCACCTTTTCTAAATTGGGAAACCTTCTGGTAACATTCATCCAATCTACTATTGAATGCCAAATAAGATTAGAAAAGGAACATGAGAAGAAAAGATGATAATGATTTTCCATCTGGACCTCACAACGTTGCATCGATTACTTAGGTGGAATCCCCTCTTCTGAATGTTATCCAGTGTTGCTAATTGTTGTTAGATTGTCATTGGACAAGTTATTATGTAACTAGGGCTGATAATAGAGAATACTAGTCATTTTGTCTATGCACCCGTATCAAGAGGATATCATTTCGGACAAAAGTATAAACCTAAGACATTTAAATTTTGGAACCAACAACTCTATTATGCATAAGCATCTTAGCCTGTGGAATAGAACCTGCATCATCCTTAAGATTATCTTTAATATTGATAATTTCCTTCACTCTTGAAGTAAATTGATCATTAACTGAGCGAGTTCAAATATCATACTTTCTAAGAGTATAAGCATGCTTTCATTCAGCCCAAAACCCTAGGAACACACAACAGCCAACAAACCCATCTAATTAGTAAAGCTTTATTCCAAGCGTGCATGTCTTTAATATTAAATTCTCTATTAACCAAGGAAAGCAGATATATTTCCAGCTTTAAAAGACCATTCTTCTTTCATTGTTAGCTATGTCCCAACAAAATTGAATACATATCTTGTTAATTTTCTGAGAAATCTCTAAGTGAAGGAGATTGCTAGAGCACCACAAAGTATCAATTCCAAAAATAATATTGCTAATGAGTTGAGCTTTTCCTGCATTATAAACGGAATAAGTAGACCAATGTGTGGACAATGTCACTCGCGCGCCATCACTTCGCAGCGGCACTCGGTTAGCCCTATACGTGACACGTTATGGGTTTGTGACCGATTAGAAAGGCTTAGAAACCGATAAAGGGTTTGAACAACCCGACATTTGAAGAAGTCGCTACCAATTTATTGTGGAAAATTTGAAAATGTTCGATCTTTATGTCATGTGAAAGTATAAAGTGATATGAAAATTAAAGAATCGTTCCCTTAGCATTATATATCTATAATGACTCTCGTAATGCATGTTGAACAAGAATGTTTGCATAAGTCCTAACTAAGGGGTGAGGGTACATATTGGGAAGCCCTTTAATCACACTCAATCTCGTCCGCTCGATAGCGGCCTCTACTATTGATTGTTGCTTTAATCGTTACTATTGACTTTATCAATGTTGATATGCATTAATGTCAAAGAAAAAGATTATTCCTAGCATATGAATTAAACTATGTCAATTGATTAGAAAATAAAAATAGATGGTTGAATTTGGATTAGACTGATTACATGTGAATTGTGTCAAATAAACACAAGAAATACAAAGAATATGATTTACATCGCATAAACCCGAAACAAAATTTTTTAAACAAAAATAAAATAAAATAAACGAAAAATATAAATTAATAATGAATAAAAACAACACGCGAAAGGTAAAATGGCGTGTCAAAAAATACTTATAAATTTAACTTATCATAGAGATAAGTCAAGTATCGATCCTCAGGAACGGTGCAGGTTCTAATATGCAATACTAATATAATCGTGCTTACGGTGTCACGAAATAATATTTAGAATTGAAACGAATCCAAGAACATAGAGCAAATACAAGCAAAGTAGGAAAACAAAGCTAATCTAGGGCAAATAAATGACAAGTAATAAAAAGGAAGTCTAGGATCAATGGGTTTAAATGAGAAATTGGGGTTCTAGAGTGTCAGGTACAAAGTTGAAAGGTAGGTTAACTTTGGCGCGGTGGATTGAGCCTCTCGATCTTACAACCCTTCCCTATGTTGGTACTAGCTAGCGCTAGCGTACACTAGGCCAAACATGCTATCTATACGTTGTTCTAGCAACATTCAAGAGTGTCGATCTTATGAGTAGGCGCTAACAAGGTCACAAATCACACAAGAGGTTAATCAAGCATTTCATCGAACGTGTTTCATGTATAAGATAGAAGTAAGACAATAATAAAATAAATAAATCCAACAATCAATAGATTAACCCTCATACAACCCCATAATCCCCACTAATCCTAGAAACTACACTACTCAAGCACTAACATGAACGATATGGAAGAACAAAGAAATAGATTAAAGCAATACATGAGAAAATAAAACAAGGCAATAACAAGATTAATGAAATATTAAAAAGTAAATAAAGATAGATTAGAAGATTATACCTACTAATTAAGGGAATAGATGAATAATAAAGAAAGGAAACTTGAATCAAGTGGAAGATTTGTCACTAATCTTCTCATATAAACACAAAGAATCCAATTACAAAGCTAGATCTAAGACTAATTGAAGAGTAATTAGAGAGCAATTAACTACTCTAAGCTACTCTAACTAATCTAACTAATCTAATCTAATCTAATATAGGGTTTTAGGAGTGTAATGATAAGCATAAGATGGATCGCTAATATAATTAAGAGATGAGATATTTAAACTAAGCACAAGCCTTGGGGAAGAATATAAGTGGAAATAAAGTGAAGGAAGCGAGAAGAGCTCGGAGGAGGCCAAGCTTAGGCGACCTAGCCTCAACTCGGGTGAGTTGGGCCAAATCCAAAACCAGCTCCGTCTCGGGCGAGATGGCCTGAGCTCTAGCAAGCTCGCTTGTTTCCCCCCTAATCTTCGTTATGCTCTTCAACTCGACCCGAGCTCTGCTGGAGCTCATCCTAGTCCATGAGAGCTCGTTCTACCTCCTTCAAACTTCGCCTATAGGCCTATGTCGATGGTCTCTTATTCTCGATTCCGCACGCCGATCATCACTAGTGCTGAAAAGCCTTCTAATAGAGGCAATGCCATGCCAAAACTGTCTCATTTTCTTCCTTTTCTACAATATAGGGTAAAACGATGAGTAATAGCGAATAAGAATACTTTTACAAGATAAATGACGATGATTGGCCTAAATAGTATGCAAAACGCGGTTAATTCGGGGGTAAAAACAAGATATAAATAGAATGCATAAACCAGGTAGGAGACAAGGATCGTCGTATCTCACTATTCAACAAATGAAGTAAATGAACCAAATATGGGTAAAGGAACGAAGGGATTTGAGTTTGTATTTCTTGGTTTTTCTCGTTTTCTTTTTAAATTGCGTTTTGATGTTCCGATTTTGACATGATAGCACAATTGTAACACCCGCAAATGTACCCTATTTGTATTTTAAAAATATTATACGGATACTTTTCAGCGTAATTTTAGATTTAGTCTAGAACTTAGTTTCCCGTGTCTAATTTAGCAAATCCAAGTTCGTATTCGGACTTTACTCGAAATTTCGTGTGAGTTACGCCTTAAGCCGCTTTTGGACTTTTTCCCATATTTTTCCACTCACCTTATAGCTCCCCTTATAACCCTAACTCCCTCACTCACTTTTCCACTCACCTACTTCCTCACCAAACCACCAAAACCCTAACCAACATTTTCTTTCTCAACTTAAACTTCTCATAACACATCCATTTCTCACTCAAATCTCATTATTTTCAGCTTAATATTCCGCTCTCATCGTCCTCTACCTTGTGTGGTAATAAAATTACCGTCTTTCTCATTTTCAAGTTTTCCGTCTTTCTCAAAGGTGAAATATATTCATCTTTTGTCGTCGTCTTTGTATAGGTGGAGACCTTCAAGACCTCGATAAGGATTACTACCAAGTGGAGGAAGACTTAGAAATCGATTGAAGACGCTAAAAGGTAACGGTGAAGGGTTACTCGATATCAATGTGTTTTAATGTTTTAATTGTAGTTCTAATTAGTGAAAGATGTAATCTTTGCCTTAATGTCATGTTGAATGGTGTTAGTTGTTCATTCTTATGTCACATGCTTATCTTTCTTTAATCTCATGCTAAGTTACATTCAAGTTGTTAATTATGCTTATTTATCATGTTTGAACTTGGGTTGAGCCATTAAGGTGCTCTAATTGATCTTGTCAAATGATTGGATATGTTTAGAGTGCATTAAATGTGGTTTATGTTAAGTAATTACAAATTCGTATGAACTTGTTTGACTTAAACTTGATGTTTGGGTGAATTTTGGCTTGAACCCTTGCGAAATTGAATAGGACCCGGACGGGTTAAGTCCAACCCGGACGAGTTTGAGCCCTAAACCCGAGCAGGACACTTCTAACCCGGACGGGTCCATCTCAACCCGGACGGGTCGGGTCAGACTCTTTTCCATAAAATTGTCATATCGCCTTCAATACTTGTCTGTTTGGGGCGTGTGATCTACCCTTGGAACCGTAAGAGAATAAGCTATCACCTCTACTTGGAAATTCTGCATTTGCATGTCTAGAACTCTAGTTATGACCGTTTGAAGTGGACCCTTGTTTTAATTAGTTTCCAAACTTGTTGTTTTGAGATGAGATCTATGTTTCTTATTCATTATACTTCTTAAACTTGGTCTAATGCTTATGTAATCACGTATTGTCTCGTGTTTATCATTGTTACATTCATATTATGCTTTATCACATGTTTTGTGACGGTTTTTTATATATCCCCCTTTGAGTCGGTTTTACCTATGTTTTGATTTGAGTACTAATTGTTAAGTGCTATGAACTCTCATTCCCCGGCTATACCTCCTCGCTCATTAGACTGGAATGTTGGAAGGAGGAGATGTATCCTTAATGCTCGTATGCATGTTTTAGTGGGGATATGACGACGTTGTTGGGAGGCGAACGCATTACGTTGATCGACCCGGCCGTCAAATGTCGTATACTTGCGAGGTGGTGTCATTGCATGTAGCGTACCGCTTGTTTATGATGCTTGTGCTCGTTCTACCTCTTTCGTGAAGGTTGACCGAATTTGGGGTACTCGGCTTCTATGTTTGACTGAGTCTTAGATGCGAAATGTTTATCGCATGTCGAATCGGAACATGTCTATTCCTAGAGTCTGGCCAGGTTTAGACTAGGACCGTATTATTATCATCATCCTAGTGGGAGGAATTGAGTCTACATATACGAAATGTTAATCGTGTATGCATTCAGGGAAATGTTTATCCCGTGGATGCGAATAAATCATACTTGCTATGTACATGGTGCTAGTGCGTGTCATTAACCATGAGAGATGTTGTCACTGTATTCGTACGTTTGGATGGATGGTTATATGTTGATAACTTGTGACCGTTGGATGACTTGGCGTGGTTTATATGTCGAGTCTCTATCTTATTAAGTATATGCCGCGAACGGTGAGATGCAAGCCCTAGTGAGTATTTGGTTGCCTAAGGGTGTCTTCCCCGAGTTTGTCTATAATATGATGCTTACAGTTTTGTACTTCTTACGCCTATATCTTTAAATATTGAAATGCCTATTTATCCTTCTCGTAATTCACATGTATATTTATATATGTATGATTCTACTTATGTATTTCCGTTTATGTATGTTATATGTGATATGCCTGGGAGAACCCGGAGTTACTACCCACTGACTGTGGCGTTCATGTTTTCATGGATGAACATGTTGCCTGGATGGATTTTGCTTGTTTTAGGGTTCGGGTGTGTGCTTGCGGGTGTTGGCCTCGACGATTCACCCCTAGACGTTTCTTCGCTGGTTTTGCTAAACAACTTTGATATTTGATAACGTATCGAGAGACTACGTCTCTTTGTAGTATATTATACTTTAGCTGGTAATTATTTGACATTCCTCGTACTTTTATTTTGGCATGTAAAAAGTTTCAAAAATATCGTATTTTACGCTATATAAATTGCATGCTTGTTATGTTTTATTTCTGCTATCGTGAGGGTTGTCACAATTGGTATCACAGCCTATGACGCTTCCTACACACACACGTGAACCCTAAACTTAAAGTAATTGACGACCTTGAAATAATAAATGAGAGATGGGTAGACTTAAGGACCTAAGTTGGTAGTCTTTGGTGTACTTGATGTTTGTTAGGTTCTAACTTGTTTGTTGATTGTGTTGAGTGATGTTATGTTTGTTTGTATCTACCGTCTTGAGGTGGATCATGTGTTACCTAGAAGAAGTATCCTCTACCGAAGATTGAAGATTGACAAGCCTAATTGAAGTGTATTTCTTCCTCATCGATGATTTCTCTCGTCCTTAATGTATCATGCTCTCTTCCTTCTATCTAAGTGCTTCTTTATCATCTAACTTCTTTTCCCCTTGGAAATTACTCTTGTTACTTCCCTCCTCCTTATCAATTTGTACCCTCAACTTCCTTACGTGACCTTTTGTGGACACCATACCCTTTTGCTTGTGGTATATTATACGTGGTCGGAAGAATTTTGAACTTTGGGGGATGTTAGTGTTGGTTAGAATGAATTTGGGATTTGAGGTAAATGGTGTAGATCTAAGTTCACCCTATATTGATGACTGGTTGTATCTCTGAGGAAATGTGGTAAGATAAGTTTGATGATTTTAATGCTTAATGCTCGCCACGACTCATGTGTGAATAGTTCATGGTATTTGATGGTGTAAGGTTGAATGAGTTGGCTAGGACTTCTTAAGCCATTAGTGATTTAATCTTTTGAACTTAAGAGTTTTGTAATATTAGAGTGTCTTGAGGATCATACTTAAGTTGGAGCTAGTTGTTCTAAGTGAGAATATTTGGATGATACCTTGAGTTGTGAAATGCCCTTGAGACTAAGTGACTTCTTGTGATTTTCTAGTGAGTATTCTTGGGTATGTGCTTGGTGAAAAACTACTTGGCTATAATTCTTGGATTTAAAAATCTGATCTTATATCATAGTATCGGAGACTTGGTTGGGGTAGTAAGTCGTCAAGATAGATTAAACCATGTTACTTAAGGATTATGTACATGAGTGGAATCTGATTAAATGAGCTATGACGGTGATGCCTTAGGATGTTGATGATAACGTTCTCTTTGGTGCTCTACCTTGTGAGCCATAGGAGTTGAAAAGAGATTAGTATGAAGAATTCCTTATTAGTCCTTCGGTTTTGAAACCTTAGAGAGTGTGTCAAATTTTGGAGTTAAGAGAATGTTACTATGCATGAGTTGCAATTTCGCAATTGGGAATCCGTGTTATATGAATCGATGGATGAATTGGGATGTAGACGATTTATCGAATTCAGGTGTACCATACTTTGATGAGTGTACGTGGTACGATGGTCCCTTGTAAGGGTGTGACAACACTCGCAAATGCGGAAATATAAAACATACAAGCATGTGAATTATATAGCGGAAATATGAAGTTTTAAAAACTTTTATACATGCAAGATAGAAAGTACGAGGAGTGTCAAATATTACAAACGAACGTACGAAATATACTACAACAAGAGACGTAGTCTCTCCAAATGTTATCAAAGTAAAAGTGATTAGCAAACAAGCTAAATAACGTCTAGAGGTGTTTCATCCAGGGACAACGCCCGCTAGCTCACACCCGAACCCAAAATAGCACAAGCAAAAAGCCATCCAATCAAGCAACCTGTTCATCCATGAAAAACATGAACGCCACAATCAGTGGGGAGTAACTCCGGGTTCTCCCAGCCATATCACATTAAACGTACATAAAAGGAAATACAAAAGTAGAAGCATGCATATATAGATATACATGTGAAATACGATAAGGATAGATAGGCAATTCAACGTATAATGATAAGAGCATATGAATACAAGTCCGAATCCATCATGTTATACAAAGACTCGGGGAAGACACTCTTAGGCAACCGAATACGCTCACTAGGGCTTAAATCTCACCGTGAGCGGTATAAGTTTGATAAGATTGACACTCGACAAACAACCATGCCAAGTCATGCGATGATCACAATAAATCTATCATATTATCATCCATTCAAACATACCAAAACATTGACGATGCCAAATCATGCAATGACCATGAATAAAATCATGAAATCACGCATTCAAAGACGACGACACAAAGACGACATCTCTCACGGTAAATGAAACGCACTAGCACCGTGTACATGGCAAGTATGATTAAAAGGCATCCACGGGATAAACATTTCCCTGAACGCATACACGATGCTACATTTCGTATATGTAGACTAATTTCCTCCTGGTAGCACGACGATAATAATACGGTCCTAGTCTAAACCTGGCCAGATTCTCGGAATAAACGTGTTCCGATTCGACATGCGATAAACATTTCGCATCCAAGACTCGGTCAATCATAGACGCCGAGTACCCCAAATTCGGTAGAGCAATTCACGAAAGAGGCGAAAAAGAGCACAAGCCTCATAACAAGCGGTACGCTACATGCAAATAACACCACCTCGCAAAATACACAACATTTGACGGCCGGGTCGATCAGCGCAATGCGTTCAACTCCCAACAACGTCGTCGTATGCCCACTAACACATGCATTAAGCAGTAGGATACCTCCCCGTTCCGACATTCCAGCCTTACGAACGTGGAGGTAGCCAAGGGAATGAGAGGCACAAAGCACAAGACAAAATAGTGCTCTTAAACCGTAACATTTGTAAAAACCGACTCAAAGTGGGACATAGCAAAAACCGTCACAAAACATGTGATACAAGCGAAAGAAATATCATATTATCCAAAACATTAATATTATAAGACACTACGTAAAATTATACGATATAAAACGGGAATCAGTTGAATAATAAATTACGAGTTTTAGAGATTTTATAAGAAAAATACAGCCGTGTTCCAGGCCGGTGTGGAGGCCGGCGGCCGGTACCCCGGCTCGGAGCACAACTACACACAAAAAGCAAGTTTGGAAACTAACTAAAACAAGGGTCTACTTCAAACGGTCATAACTAGAGTTCTAGATATGCAAATGCAGAAATTTTAAGTCGTGGTGATAGCTTATCCTCTTACGGTTCCAACGATAGGTCACAAGCCCAAAACAAGCAAGTAACGAAGGAGATATGATCATTCTACGGAAAAGGGTCGGTGCAGTGAGTTCCCAGCCGGCCAATGGGGCGGCGGCCGCGCACCCGGCTGGGACAACATCTCACCCGAGAACAACATACACAAGTTCAATCATTTTCAATTCTCATATTTAACTTCTATCAACTATCAACAATCAATATTCATCATCAACAATCATCAACTAACAACATTTATCTTCCATAACATAAATCCTAAGCTTTCTAATCGTATTCTAAATACGAATTCTAACATAGAAATCATGTAAAACACGTAAATGATATCGAGTAACCCTTCACCGTTACCTTTTCGCGTCTTTAATCGATTTCTAAACCTTCCTAGCCTCCACCTACATACAATTAGATAAGAAAAGATGAATATCATTCACCTTGAGAAAGACGGGTTATTTAAAAAACGAGAAAGACGGTAATTTTATTACCAATACGGATAGAGGAAGATGAGAGGGGAAGAATAAGACGAACTTACGAGAATTTGAGCGAGTAACGAAGGAGTAGTGACGATTTTAAGACGGATCAAAATGGAGGCAAGGTTTTGGTGGTTTCTTAGTGATGAAGAAATGTGTTGTGTTTGTGTGAAAGAAAAATAGGTTAAGGTAAGTATGAGGGAATATGAGTGGAAAAAGTCAATAAAAGTCAAAGTCGCCTTAAGACGGGATTCACATGGAATCTCACGGAAATTCCAAATACGAACTCGGAAATTCTAAATTCGACTCGGAAAATTAAATTTTAAATTAAAACTAAAATTCGCTGAAAAGTATTCGTAAAATATTTTTACTATTTAAAATAGGGTACATTTGCGGGTCTTACAATCACCCCGCCTTTTAAAAAGTTTCGTCCTCGAAACTTGAGAGTAGAAAATAAAAGTATCAAGGACAAGAATCGGTTTTCAAAATTAATATGAAAACTTTTACAAGGGAAAAACATTTATGAAATGATGTTTTTTTCGAAAACGGTTTAAGGAAATTTTTCATAAGTGCGAAACTTTATTTACGAATCACAAGAGTGCCCGTCGCGAACGAGAACTCTAGCTATCAAAAATCAAATCATTGTCGAATTAGTGAAATCGAAAATCAAAACAAGTGTTAGTAAGTGTAGGACTAGTTATCAGACGTCATCAATAACAAGTGCAAACATCCAACCAAACGTAAAATCCAAATATAAAAGCGAAAGAAATCTATTTTTTTTCCAAAAAGGAGGTACAAAACCCATCTTTAGACTTCTTTGAAACGCTAAATTAGAAATATAATATGGAAATTTGAAGGTTTTATCAAAGATAAAATCAAATAACAGGACATTACACGTACATAGAGCGACTCGTACAATTCACACACAATTCAGGGTAACAAAATATATACAAAACACACAAAAACAAAACAAATCGAACTCTTTGGGATAGGAAGATCAAGATAAAATCGGCACGAAGATCTACAAGAACTCGATAGTACTAACTCTACTGATACTCTAATCCTCAAGAGGATGTAATTTACCCAAGTTACACCTCAACATTTTCAATCATTTGATTTCTACTAAAATCCTTCATAACCACGAGACCTCAAGTCATCAACATAACCATTCAAACCTAATTAGCATCGACTAGGGTCCATAGATTGCAATATGCAGGAGAGGTCCTTTAACGTAATATAAAATCCTTAGATTCATCAAACTCTATCTGAGACCACTAACCAAAGAAATCTCATCTTAGGGGACCATATCTACTAACAACCACACAGTGAACGGTTCTTACCATAAATCCTCTGATCCAATCTATTCCAAAATTCATTCCAATGAACTTTCTCATCCTCGAAAGTCAAAACACAATCAAAGCAACAAACATAATTATCTAAGATTCAACTAGCCTCATCCAAAGTCTCACGACAAGGGAAAATCCACAATCCATTATCGATTATAAGGATTCTTTAATACGCCATAACATCCTTAATTCGATCATTACTACGCTCGAAGCGTCAAAATATAAATAGTCACATTACCAAACTATGGTGGTTACTAATCCTCAAGATAAATGGGTTCACCATTCTAACTCTATAATCCATAACAACTGAGGACTCACTATCCAAAGCTTGCAATGAACATTTCTCAATCTCAAACTACGATTCCTTAAGAATAAAAGAGAATTACCAATTCCAAACCACAAATGACCAATCACTTGTCAATCAGACAACCATTCAAATCATATAGTTCATCTAAAACTCAATATGAATCGATTTTCATTTACGACAATACTCCTCAAACTTTGGGTACCGGCTCAATTTCCCTAAAGCAAAGTCTCTTTTAGAATCCACCAATTAGAGACATCTAATTCCCAAATGACATACCAAGCAACAGTTATAGTACCCAACAACAACGAACTATTATCATGATTAACTAAATTCTCAAAATAACACTAGAGTACCAAGCTCCAAATCCAAAACTACTAGGAGAAGATACATTATCACTATTAGGATTCATCCTAGAGCTTAAGTCCTATTTCCCACGATGAAATATAACATGAAATTTGCTCCATCCAAGGACACATATTCTAGCTAAAGAATCCCTAATTACATCACGCTTATTCTTTGAGCCTTACAAACGGAATATCCAATCCACTAGAGAAAAGATGAAGGAGCAACGAGATAGAAAACGATAAGAAATCTCAAGGAGAACACGAGAATAAATAAGGCACGAGATTGCAAGAGAGGAGCGCTGAAAATAACGAGGTCAAGGAAGGGACAAAGCAGATAGTAGCGTTATGAAGATATCTGAGTAAGAAAGAAAATACGAGCATGCGATTTCTTAAGATCAATCTTGACAAAAACATTCAAGAATGGAAATGAAAAGGAATGATGGCACGAGTAAAGGTTTAAGGTTAAATCCACAAAATTTCTTCTTTCAGACTTAGGGTGATACTAAAGCAACTCATCCCAAACAAAGGTCTCTTACAAGGGACCATCGTACCACAATCATCAAAGTAAGGTACACCAAAATTCGACAAATCGACTACAACCCAATTCATCCATCCTTTCATATCACACAGATTCCCAAATGTGGAATTGCAACTCAAGCATAGTAACATTCCTTTAGCTCAAATATTCAACACAACCTCAAAGGTTTCTTTAATTGAAGGACTAACAAATACTCTCTTATACTCGGTCATTTTCAAGTCGATAGCCCACGAGTTCATTATTATCAAAGTACAACATCAAGCCAAACATCATCATTAACATCCCAAGGTATTTCCATCCTAGATCACATCATCGAATCTCTCTCATATCTAAAATCCTCAAGTAATATGGTTCAACTTACAACGAAACCTTACTACTCCAAACGAGTCTCCGATACCATAAGATAAGATCATATCTTTAAATCCAAGGACTATAGCCAAATGCTTCTCCACCAAGCCTATACTCACAAACACACAATAGGAAGCCATGCACAAGAAGTCGCTTAACCTCAAAAGTATTTCGCACCTCAAGATATCATTTAAAGCTTCTCATATACACCACTTAGACATATCATAAGCATGGTCTTCAAAACAATACTAAACTTCTAAGCTCAAAAGATTAAATCACTAATGGGTTAAGAAGTCCGTGCCAACTCATTCAACCCTACACCATCAAATACCATGAACTATTAACTCATTAGTCATGGCAAGCATCAAGCATTAAAATCATCAAACTTATCTTACTACCTTTCCTTAGAGATACAACCAATCACCACTATAGGGTGAATTTAGATCTACACCATTTTCCTCAAATCACAAATTCATTCTAACAATTTGTGACAACCCTCGCGAATGCGGAATAATAAATCAAACAAGCATGCGAATTGTAATGCGGAAATAGGTAGTTTTTAAAAACTTTTATACATGCAAGTTAAATAAAACGAGGAGTGTCAAAATGTTACAAACTAAGTACGGAATATACAATAAAGAGACGGGGTCTCTTCAAATGTTAGCAAAGAACAAGTGTTTAACAAAAACTAGCTACTATCGTCTAGAGGTGAACTTCCAGGGACAACGCCCGCTAGCTCCCACCCGAACCCCAAAAAGTCACATCCAAAAATCATCCAAGCAGGAAACCTGTTCATCCATGAAAAACATGAATGCCACAGTCAGTGGGGAGTAACTCCGGGTTCTCCCAGCCATATCACATCAAACGTACATATAAGGAAATACAAAAGTAAAGCATGCATATATATACATCCATGTGAAATGCGATAAGAATAGATAGGCAATACGAGATAATGATAAGATCATATAGAAATAAAATCTGTAACCATCATGTTATTCAAAGACTCGGGAAAGACACTCTTAGGCAATCGAATACGCTCACTAGGGCTTGCATCTCACCGTTAGCGGTATAAGATTGATAAGATTGAGACTCGACAGACAAACCAGTCAAGTCATGCGATGATCACCTAATATCCAACATATTATCATCCATTCATGAACCAAGACAATGACGGTGTCAGTCATGCAATGACCATGAATACAATCATGAAATCACGCATTCAAGGACAA
>JAIUZE010034333.1:0-13247 GCA_022085475.1 Heliosperma pusillum | reverse complement strand
TGTAATATATAGATATACATGTGAAGATACGATAAGAATATATTGGCAAGTCATACATAATGATAAGAGCATTAGAATAACAAATTCCGAATCCATCATGTGATACAAAGACTCGGGGAAGACACTCTTAGGCAACCGAATACGCTCACTAGGGCTTACATCTCACCGTTAGCGGTATAAGTTTGATAAGATTGAGACTCGACAAACAAACCATGCCAAGTCATGCAATGAACATGAATAATCAATTATGTAATCACGCATCCACACATAACAATACAATGACGACCTCTCTCACGGTAAATGAAACGCACCAGCACCGTGTACATGGCAAGTATGATTAACAGGCATCCACGGGAGAAAAACATTCCCTGAACGCTTATACGATTCAATCCATTTCGTATATGTAGACTAATTTCCTCCTTGTAGGAACGACGATAATAATACGATTCCTAATCTAAATCTGGCCAGACTCCCAGAATCGTATTTTCCAGTTCGACAAGCGATGACATTTCGCATCCAAGACTCGGT
Source organism: Heliosperma pusillum (assembly GCA_022085475.1). Lineage (NCBI taxonomy): Eukaryota > Viridiplantae > Streptophyta > Magnoliopsida > Caryophyllales > Caryophyllaceae > Heliosperma > Heliosperma pusillum. The sequence continues at coordinate 12,719 of JAIUZE010034333.1, read as the reverse complement.
CAATCAAATGACGCCGAGCACCCCAAATTCGGTAGCTAAAATTCACGAAAGAGGCGGAAAAGAGCTCGAGCCACATAACAAGCGGTACGCTACATGCAAATAACACCACCTCGCAAGTACACAACATTTGACGGCCGGGTCGATCAACGCAAAGCGTTCGCCTCCCAACAACGTCGTCGTATGCCCACTAACACATGCAATTAAGCAGTAAGGATACATCCCCGTTCCGACATTCCAGCCTTACGAACGTGGAGGTAGCCAAGGGAATGAGAGTACAAGCACATACCCAAAATGTTCTCAACCGTAACATTTGTAACCGACTCAAAGTGGGAAATTACCAAAAACCTTCCCAAATAATAAATAGGGATCATATAAGTTTAAATATATAAACATGTGTCCATACATGATACATAAGCATTAGAACCATTTTATGAAGCAAAATGGGAATAAAAACATGATCACCTCTCCAAAACAACGTTGTTTGGAAACCAACGAAAACAAGGGTCCACTTCAAACGGTCATAACTAGAGTTCTAGACATGCAAATGCAGAAATTACAAATGGAGGTGATAGCTTATCCTCTTACGGTTCCAACGAGATGTCATAACCCCAAAACAAGCAAGTAACGAAGGAGATATGATCATTTTACGAAAAGGGGTCAGTACAAGAAAATTACTGTCGGCAGCGAGTGACGCTGCCTGCGTCACCACGACGTAGCCTGCGTCCTACGACGCAGCCTGCGTCCTACACTATATTCAGGCACAATCAAAACCAACATGTTATCAACAACCAAAAATCCTCATTTATCATAACAAACCATCAATTCACATATCAATTAACCACTAACAACAACCAACAACAACAACACATGTCCTAAGCATACTAACCATAATCTAAATACGATTACTAGCCTAGAAAACACATAAAACACGTAATGATATCGAGTAACCCTTCACCGTTACCTTTTCGCGTCTTTAATCGATTTCTAAACCTTCCTAGTCTCCACCTACATACAATTAGATAATAAAAGATGAATATCATTCACCTTGAGAAAGACGGATAATTTAAAAAGCGAGAAAGACGGTAATTTTAGTACCAATACGGATAGAGGAAGCTAAGAGGGAAAGAAAATAAGACGAACTTACGAGAATTTGAGCAAGAAACGAATGAGATATGATGATTCAAAGACGGATCAAAAATGGAGGCTAGGTTTCTTTGGTTTCTTAGTGAGGAAGAAAGAAGATGTTGAGTTGTGAGGGAAATTAGGTTATGAGGGGAGTATATGTAGGAGTAAGTGGAAAAAGTCAAGGGAAAAGTCAAAGTCGCCTTAAGACGGGATTCACATGGAATCTCGCGGAAATTCCAAATACGAACTCGGAAATTCTAAATTCGACTCGGAAAATAAAATTCTAAATTAAAACTTAATTTCGCTGAAAAGTATCCGTAAAATATTTTCACTATAAAAATAGGGTACATTTGCGGGTGTTACATAGTGTGTCAGTTAGGCAGCCTTCTGCCTAGTTGGCACTCGGAAGAGTGAGTGTGCACTCAACCGGGTGCTTATTGCACTCGGCCAAGTACACCGGTCTGCGGGGTTTAATCGGGCGGTTTGATTAATGATAAATCAGAGGTAAAAAATAAATTCGCCAGTTAACGCTTCATAATTAACCCTAAAACTTTATATACTTCTCTCTAAAAAAATCTGAATTATCTCTAATCATCTCAAGGCGCGGATTGTATTGCATCCTATTGTGTGTGTTGATTCCATTGGTAAGTGATCTATCTTTGTGATTAATGATCTTTATGGGTAGTTATAGAACCCTAATTAAATTGCGGGGAACGGGAATTGATGGTTATTGATTGTATTTATGGATTGATTGATTAGGACACGACTTTGTAGAGGAAACATTTTAATTGTGAGTGCATATTGCCGGATTTTATTACAGGTAGGATTTTCCAACTTAGTATTTTTGTATGCTAATATTTGTTATAAGATGTTGTTGTAATAATGTATCTGATTTATTCATAATGATGATGGAGTTGGGATTGGAGTTTGGAGTGGTTACTTGGTTACTATTTTGGTGGTATTTTAAGAGACGGATCACACCCTGAGTTCGCTCGTCGTAGTTCTTCCGCTGCGAGGGGGATGTGCACATTAATGTTTCGGGTGTCTAACTGCGGTGAGATAGAAATTTGATGCCCATGACTGCGGTCTAAGATCAATTGGTTGTTTTGCATGTCAGGGATGGTAACCTGATGTTGCTAAGCTAACCGTTGCGGTAGCCCTCTGGTTTCTCTTTCTCTATTGTGAGCTTGACTGTCTTGTACATTGATCAGTGTATATCGTTAGTGACCATGTTACTGTTTTACAAAACTTCAATGGTCCATTGGGGAATGGTGAGCAGGTGATCAGTAGGGACCTCGTTGAACTGCGCTGGGATGTTGATTGGGATTACCACTGTCGAGTCATAGCTTCGGCTGAGTCTACTAGAGTAATAGACATTACATTACTTTTATTGTTATGTTGGTTTTGGATTATTGGTTCAGACAGTATGTCGTCTGATTTGGGATTATGTATATGAGCTAAAATATTGGATTGAAATAAAGTATTGTTCTTTTATTGTGAGTTTTGACAAGTACTACCTCGGGCAACCGAGATGGTAGCATCTTCATGTATTAAGGAGATCTTGTAAGGCTCTTTGGTATATGGGGTTGAGACATTTATATATGAAGAGACAATAGTATTAGTTGGATGAATGATATAGATGAATGATATAGATTGATAGTGGTATGTTATGCGGGTCCTGTGATAATGCGAGTCTCAGTGAATTCGTTAGAGTATCGAGTTTTCAGAGCTTGAAGTAAATATGTGTTGGGGAATACGTATAGAGGTCGTATTTAATTGTTATCGATTCGTTAGCTGTGGTCTTGTGGGTTTAAGAGTATAGTCTAATCGGTGGACATTTTGCAGTCGTTTTTGTTGAGTTCCTTGTTCTGGTCGAGAGGCTTGATGGTTGGGGTATTTTCGCATTTAGATTGGGATGTTTTGGAATAAACGGGTATGAGGAAGTCGTGAGATTTGATTATGGTGTGCTTGAGGTTGTAAATGGTTCATTGTCATTTGGAGGATATTATGGGGATATAGTGTTATAGTGTGTTATGTTTGAGTTGATGGATTCGTTACCAATGAGGATGAAATTTAGGATTTTGAGTGGACGAGGATTTTAGGTTAAGTTTTATGCAATTGAGATAAGGCGAGAGTTCAGATGGATGTTATGAGACATCGTAATAAAGGATTGATCTAATGTTTCGTGTTGAGGATTTCGGGTAGATTCTAAGGGGAGATGAGGAACGGTTGGTGTTTGGGATTTTGGTATATCTGGTGGTGTGGTATTAGAATATTAAGCGAACTTCAGTAAGACGGGATGATGACAATAAAGGTAGTAGATATAAGTTTAGTGATGAATTGGGTTAGACGGAGTAACTGTTGGAGTAAGTGTCCTCCACAATAGTGCATTAATATAATAAATCTCATTTGGAATATACGTGGCATGATTAGTATATTTTGATACTCCACGTCAGTTGATTAACGTAAATCGGTAACGCTCAGCTGACTAGAGTTTGACGTTATTGTCGTATGACGGCAGTGATCAACTGATCCCTTTAGGTCACACATATAGGATGAGACCCAAATATAATACTAATTATTTGTATACGATACGGTTTAATTATGGCATTACATATATTTGATATGTACGTTTAGTTACGAGAGTTATTTATTGGAAATTGAGTTACGAACTCATTCCACTTAAGTTTATTAGTCAATTATACGATAACTGACTAAATAAATTTACGTCTTATTTTAATACGATTAAATAAGATATAATTTAGTGATTAATCGTTAATTCATTAAATTAGTTGAGGTTATGCATATATTTTGAGGTAGAGGTAATAAGTTGATTATATTTACAAGGAGTTGTAAAATAAATTAACTGGGCATTGTGGGACCCATTATATATTGATATAATGGTAAAATATCACTTTAAAGTTAAGTACATATTATTTATTAATTTGTGTCATATAATTGTTATAGGATCAAATTAAAATCTAATTATACAAGATAATTAAACATATGATTATAAGTTTTTGTGGGACAAATATCAAAAATCAAAATGGTCCATTGTGGACTCATGTGCACCGGTTTTGTGTAGACAAAATCACTAGTGATTTTACTCTACCAATTCCACACTCCACCAAGTGATTATGACATGTTATGACACATGATCATTATCATTCTCTTACCCACACTCAAGTCATTTGCATGAGAATAAAAATAAGCAAAATAAAGCTCATATTGGGAGCTTGTCATCCGGCCATATTGGCTTTAAATAGAACAAGTGTTTTTCAATTTCATTCTCTTCATTATTTATGCTTATTTCATATTTCTCTTTCTAACTCAAAAACTCTCTAAAACTCACATGCAAACTAATATTCATACCATATTACTAATGTAGTAATACAATAATATTAGTAGTATTTATCTTACTTATTATCTAGTTAATAATAAGCTAAGATTATTTGGGTTTAATCTTGGGTGCAATAAGAAGGAGTTCTTATTGTGCCCACATTGAACCGAAAAATCCCAATGTAAGGATGTTTTGGTCTTATCTTTTCTTTTATACTTTTATATTTGCATGCATGATAACTAGATCCTAAATCATTGAGTTAATGTAATTTAATGAACTAATTAGAGGATTCTAATTAGAGGTCTAGGACTTTCATGTGGTATCAGAGCTCAATTGTTACATGCATGTTGATTTTAAGCATTAAAATTGAGTTATACGATAACTTGGGTAAAATTGAAAATTTGTGTTAAAAAAATTGGTTTGCACGAAATTTTTGATTTGCATGCATACCTACTGACCTCAAAATGGTTGTGGTCAAATTTTGTGATTATAGGGATTGATTTGCTATTTATTTTGATTTTTGGCTTTTAAACCGAGTTAACATGCATTTTATGAGTTAAAAGTTAACTAAAAATAATTGCATGTTGATTCTAGACATGAAAATTTAATATGGTCTCACATGAATGTATTACATACTGTATGTAAAATTTCGTGACTTTTAAATAAGTTTTGCATGATTATTGATTTTTATGAGATAAAAGTCAATAAAGTGAGATTATTATGTTCATAAAACTGAAACATTCTTTTCTGGTCTTGAAAATTTTTGGTACATTTTATAATATGATTTATATCATCTTGGTGAAAGTTTACAATTTGTTTCACTGTTTTACTATATTTAATGGTTTTTATTTGATAAAACTGTTGAATACAAAGTTATTTGTTCATAAAATTAATTCAAATTTTTTGGGCAAATATTTATGGTTTTTAGAGTTCCTGGAAATGTTCCAGAATCTAAAAAAATTTTGTTTTCAAATTTGTATGATTTTTATATTTTATTTTGGGTTTATTTCATAAATGTTATGATTAAACCTCTATATTTAGAAAATATGATCAATTCGAACTAATTAAATACAAACAAAGTTAGTGGGGACTAATTTTGAGTTTTAAATAATTTTATATAATTAGTTTGAGCTTAAATACGATTTAAGTGTTGATTATTGATTTTTAATGGTTAAAAATCGATAAAATCCATAAAACCGAGCTATAATGAGCATGATAAGTATTAAGGGCGATTTTGGCATGATATTTACAGCATTTTATTTATGTTGTGATTGTTGAATGAATGAATGTCATTTATTTAATTTTTAATGCAAGTTGTACCTAGTATGGCCTAGATTATTTTAATCGGTATTACCCGTAATGTAAGGGAATACCGATTCGGTTGTAATTTTATTTGCGATCTCGTATCGCTGTTTGTAATAATTTAATTTCATTTATAGATCAAATGTATAATGGGAATTTTATTTGTATCTTTTTTTTTATAATTAATTATTATGAAGACGGAGATTCCCGAAGTCGGTGTTCCAAAAGACGGTGCCTTTTTGGAGCGTGTTCCATGAAGAGGCAAAGGACCAATGAGTTGGTTTCCGATTTTGTAATCGTCTAGTAATTAGATTAGCTAGGTGGCCATACTAGGATTTATTATTTGCTTGCTTTATGTTTTTTTCGCTCATGCCAAAATCGCCAACATGCATCTTTATTTCGCGATTGTCAATTCAAAGTTATTCAAAATTCACCGACTTAGTTCTCTTCTAGGGAATTAATAACTAAATTGACAAGACCTCTCACATTACTTTAAAAAAAATTGAGGTTAGCCTTACCAATTAGTAACACCTACGAATCCCGTGTTCATTAGGGCTACCAAACTCGTGGGTCCCTTTTTACCTCGGGTAAGTAGGGTGATACGATCACAAGCTAAAATTGGATTGGACTCAACGCGATAAGCGTTATCTTGGGACTAGGAGATGGATTTAGTTGAAATCCGTCAACCAAGAGTTATAAGGGTAGAATTAGTCAAGTATTGACTTATCATTTTTAGATAAAGGTAGCATACGATGACTATTTTTGTCTGAAGATGGGTCTTGGAATCACTTATATAATTTCATGAGGGGTCATTATATGAGTGACTTGTTTAAAATTGTTTTACAAGTAAATTATATACAAGCAATGAATGTTTATTTTCCGTTCATATTTTATTTTATTCGCGCAATGATAATTATTTTTTCTTCTACGAACTTGTAAATCCGTTCAATCGTGGAAAAGAGTTTCCATTATATTATACGGTAGCATTTTGATTGCGATCTCCGTTTAAACCAGCGTAGCTAAAGACAATATAATTTTTTCCTTTTGATCCTCATATTCACCATCGCAAATGTCTCTTATGAAGAGTATATGAATAAGTCACACTTAGTCAAAAACGTTTTGATTTTATTTTAGTGACGTCTCCTTATTACAATGGTGTATCAATCTTTTTACTCCAACGAAAATATTTGTAATTTTTTGGTATGTCGTCATAATGCTCCTTATCGAGGCTTACCTCAAAAGAGGCCAAATCAGTTGGGACGACTAGGTTTCTCGATTTATTTGAAATCACGATTAACCAAATACCGTAGTCACTTTATGAAAGGTTTATCCTTTTTTAAGGTAAAAACATGAATGAAATAAAGAGTAATCTTCATTATAATTCTAATCTACTTGTTTAGGTAGAGATTCATAAAATTGAGTGGGAGCTCTAAGAGGGATGTTTATATTCTTAATTGTTAAGCATAAAACGAGGATCAAGAGTAGGTTGGCACGATGTTGGCACAAGGCGAAGGACAAAGGCAAGTCTATTTTGAATAGTAAAGTCAAAATCCAAGTAAGGTGTCAAACCCAACCTTTGATGATTCTATTCTTACAGTGTAGGACACAAGAAAAGAATTTGTCCCAAGTTTTCTAAAGAGTTAAAAATTCGGTGTACTATTATCACACATAATATCTATATGATCGACATTTATTTTGCTAAAATGCAAGTTTTGGGTATTAGATACCCATTATGGTTTTCATCAATGTATTCAATGCATATAATAAATCGTGAGACGACTAACCATGATTAAATGTCGACATACAAGGGAAATATAACTATTGTAGTTTTATTTCTATAGAGACATATAAAAGTTATAATGTGATCAATCTAGTTTTGGATTTAGAGGTATACTTTAATAAAATTTATTATGTACATGACCTCTAAATAAAGAATATAGTATCCACTTTAGTGTACGACACAAGTGTTTCACTTTTGTGAATGGAACAAGCGTTGTATCTTTTTATGCCTATACTTGGTCAATGGTTATCCCATACCAATCAAAGGTAATTATATTCTTGACATAAACTAGAAATTACTTGTCATATAGATTGTAAAAGGCTCAAAATTGGTGACCCTAATCTAATCTTATTTCTGGATTGTGTAGCACATTAAAAGGCTTGTATTGACTACTATCCCTAAACAATTTGATTTTGAATCTTATGGTGTGTGTGAATCTTGTATTGAAGGCAAGATGATTCGTGCCCTTTTAATTGAAAAGGAAATCGAACTAGTGAGTTATTGGCCATAATACATTATAATATGTGTGGTCCAATAACAAACACAACCAGAGATGGTAATGACTACTTCACTTTATTTAGCGACGACTTAAGTAGATATTGTGTTTGATTCTACTTAATGAGGTGCTAAGAGAAATTTTTGAAAAAGTTCAAAGAACTTCAATGTGAAATAGTTAACCACCATGAATATTAGATAGTGGACTTACGACCAAATCGTAACTGTAAATATCTAAGTATTTACTTTGATTTTCACCAAAAGTATTGTGAAATAGTTTCACAAGTTAACTTCTCTAACACACATTATGAGATAAGGCGTTGTTGAATAGAGAAACAGAACCTTATACGATATGGTTTTGTCTTTGTCAAGTCAAACTGAGCCATTTGACTAACCTTGGGATCTTAATATTTTTGTCTGCTATTTCTTTTCCCACCATATCAAAGCACATTTAAAATTGTCGGATTTTATTTCATATACGATATGGATAGGTAGCGTACCTAATTTATAAGTTATCCGAATGAAACAAGTGCTCAATAATCCTACATTGACCACGAGAACAAAGCGTTTGTGACTCGTGATGCTGTCTTTCAATAAAAATACGATTATTTCTTGATAAGACAGAGTGGGAGAAAATGTTTCTATAGCCACAAACTGAGCATATGGTCCGGAAAAAGTTTCCTCATTGCTTGTTTAGTAGTTGTTTCTTCAGAACCTAGGAGGTCAGGTATAATTTTATCACTCCTTAATAGTGATGAATTCTAATATGTGACTTATAAAAGACTGTTACTAGTCCTGACTTCTTGCTATGGCTTAGAGTCATGCGATTCGTAATGGACTCCATGCATGATGGTCAGGTATATGACCTGATAAATTTTACTTAAAGAAGTACGACCTCTTCAATTTAAATTGATTTTTAAGATTGAAATTTGCATGGATGAACATTAAAATGTTTTCAAGATAAATTGGTAGGCAAAGAGCTTTTGCACCAACCTTAATTATCCTAAGATCCATTCGAATATACTTAGCGATTACAGCATATCATAATAGTATGATGTCAACTGGACCTCAAGAACCACCTTCTTGAATACGATTCTAGAAGCACCTGTGGGTTCGTAGATCCTAATTATCCTAAGTTAATTTGCAAGCTTAAGAAGATGTCTTAAGTAAGCACTAAAGAGTTGGAATTAGTGTGTCAATCATGTTGTAAAATATTTCTCGATATCTCGTGGAATTATATTGAATACATGAAGTTTAGTGGGAGTAATATGTTTATCATTAGTCTTATATGTGGAGACATATTGATCATTTTAGATGATGGAAGATTTTGGAGAAGTAGAATACATCTTTTAGATATCTGGATTTATGGAGATAAATCTAAAAGGATATTAGCGTTGAGTTTATATTGATAAGATCTTTGACTAGTTCAAGGAAGTTGAACACATGATAATTGATTCATTTTGCTTCCGCTGCGGTATCAATTATAAACGTTGTGATGTATACTCAATCCGACATTTCGCATGCTTTGAGTATGATGAATCATTTGCAATCAAATCCAAGTGAGAGTCACTTGATAGCCATAAAGAACATCTTTAAGTGCTTGGAAGGACTAAAGATATGTTCCATGTGTTTGGAGTTTACAGTCAGTTGTGTGTAAGGGGTTACACAGACTTCAGTTTCCAAACTGATCAAAGTAATTGAAATCACGAACTGGCTTTGTTTTATAGAAGATTTATCTGTTGGAAGAGTTCCAAGCAGAAAAGACTATTGGAAAGGTTCCAAGTAGAAGTGACTTTTCAAAATATAAATGTCATGTATCCGCTGGAAGTGTTCCATGCAATTTATCATTGCGGATTTAATAACGGAAATAGAGTACATTGCATCATTTGATGATGCATATGAAAGTAGCTTGGATTCGACAGTATTGGAGAGACTAGTAGTAGTTCCTATAGTTGTATATCCTATCCCATGATACTGGTGAAACAGTGGGAGCTACCTTTAGGCCAAGAGTCCTAAGTCTAGATTCAAACCTGGACACGTACTCAGAAAGTTTTATGTAATATGAGATTACGTAGACAAAGAGAAATAGCAATCAGAACGATGGGAAAGATGCAAGTATTGCTAATCCATTACCCATGCCTTTTGCAGGCTGAACATGATAGTCATGTCATTTCAATGGGGATCGAAATATGTACCGGAATTGCTAGAGATTATGAGATATGAAATTATTGATAGCGTAACAATTTTTCCAAATATTTGATAATCGCATTCATTGTTAGAGTTTCATTAAAAACTCCTTTATTTAGTTTGACTAAATTTTAATACTTTGTTTATCCGAATTGGTTGAAAGAAAGGTTGAACCCAATTCAAGTGAACATGATGAACTTAGTGTTTTGTCCCTAGTCATTCATTTGAGGTGACGTCTCGAATTGACTAGATTGTAAGTCGATCGATGGTTGGTTCAGCACCATGGGGCCATGGAGATGACTGGTCGTTTACATAGGCAGACTGTGGAGACACTCTGTCGGGCAGTGACCATAATAGAGTCCCTTATCAAAATTGTTGAAGCCTGGTCGTGGCGGGGATTTCTATTTTATTCCTCTGAGTCGATTCTTTAGACTGGCGACCATTTACCTGAGTTGGTGTAGTTTCCGATTGACTTTGGTTTTTGTCCTAGGTCGTGCTGTGAAAGGAGGCCGATATACATCTTCAGGGTCATAGTGATCTGCATCATACAGTGTAAGATGGGTCAATAGGAATTGTCCACCCACTTTGGGTATTAACATCTTCGGCCCACTCGAGGAGTAGAAACTGGAAATGCGTGGCCACGCTCGGAAGAGATCTCTGGTATATTTTCCGGTCAGACAGTTGCTCTCCCAGATCGAGAAAACCACTTTATTTATAATTTTCAATTGCAAGTGCGACATGTAAGACACCTTGCAATGAGTGGGAGGATGTGACACAAAAGAGACAAGAGAATCGGTAACACACAACTTGTCGAGACAAGTGGGAGATATTGTTGGAGTAGGAGTCCTCCACAATAGTGTTGCTACATGCACAACTTGTATCGGACAAGTGGGAGAGTTTTGGAGTAAGTGTCCTCCACAATAGTGCATTTATATAATAAATCTCATTTGGAATATACGTGGCATGATTAGTATATTTTGATACTCCACGTCAGTTGATTAACGTAAATCGGTAACGCTCAGCTGACTAGAGTTTGACGTTATTGTCGTATGACGACGGTGATCAACTGATGCCTTTAGGTCACACCTATAGGATGAGACCCAAATAGAATACTTATTATTTGTATAAGATACAAAATAATTAGGGCATTACATACATTTGATATGTACGTTTAGTTACGAGAGTTATTTATTGGAAATTAAGTTACGAACTCATTTCACTTAAGTTTATTAGTCTATTATACGATAACTGACTGAATAAATTTACGTCTTATTTTAATACGATTAAATAAGATATAATTTAGTGATTAATCGTTAATTCATTAAATTAGTTGAGGTTATGCATATATTTTGAGGTAGAGGTAATAAGTTGATTATATTTACAAGGAGTTGTAAAATAAATTAACTGGGCATTTTGGGACCCATTATATATTGATATAATGGTAAAATATCACTTTAAAGTTAAGTACATATTATTTATTAATTTGTGTCATATAATTGTTATAGGATCAAATTAAAATCTAATTATACAAGATAATTAAACATATGATTATAAGTATTTGTGGGACAAATATCAAAAATCAAAATGGTCCATTGTGGACTCATGTGCACTGGTTTTGTGTAGACAAAATCACTAGTGATTTTACTCTACCAATTCCACACTCCACCAAGTGATTATGACATGTTATGACACATGATCATTATCATTCTCTTACCCACACTCAAGTCATTTGCATGAGAATAAAAATAAGAAAAATAAAGCTCATATTGGGAGCTTGTCATCCGGCCATATTGGCTTTAAATAGAAAAAGTGTTTTTCAATTTCATTCTCTTCATTATTTATGCTTATTTCATACTTCTCTTTCTAACTCAACAACTCTCTAAAACTCACATGCAAACTAATATTCATACCATATTACTAATGTAGTAATACAATAATATTAGTAGTATTTATCTTACTTATTATCTAGTTAATAATAAGCTAAGATTATTTGGATTTAATCTTGGGTGCAACAAGAAGGAGACCTTCTACTTTGGAGGTTGTTTTATGGAGTGTGACACCCACAAATTTGCGGAAAGAAAAAAAATAATTTAAATACATAACGAAGGGTGTCATAAATAAAAAGGGTCATTACAAAACGGAAATAATATTATACATAAGAATTATACAAGACGGGAGACATATCTCCCGTATAAATACGGAATAAAAGAGTGTATAATAATATACAATCTAAGAACCGAATATAGGTCCAAGGTAAATACTTCGCTCGCTAACTCGTCAATGTACCCAATGTATGCATCACAAACCTGCCAACCGCATTAAATATAAACACGGAAGCCACAGTCAGTGGGGAGTAACTCCGAGTTCTCCCAGCCACGAAATGTCGAGTTTAATAAAACATGAATAACATAAAAAGCAATGTATATGGAAAATACAAAAACCTTAACATATATGATATGTTTTTTCATGTTATGAAACAATAACTAATCA
>JAIUZE010034332.1:0-15987 GCA_022085475.1 Heliosperma pusillum | reverse complement strand
TGCTTTGTATTTTGGCCATGTTATTAGGGTAACCGCTGAGCCTAAATATATAAGTATATCCTACCTCGTAGGTATAGACTCGAGTTACAGAAGTCTTCTATTGACGGTGCTAAGAGCTTATGCCTGTTTCTAGACGTATTGGTCTTTCATTTTTGATGATTCTATGAATCTTAGAAGGTGAGATGCAAGCCGGCTAAGGTTGATAGAGTTTGGATTACCGATTGTTAACTGATTCCCATGATTACGTGTTGATTAGGGTTTGAGTGTATCATGGCCATGTTAACGGTAACCTCTGAGCTAGCATACCAGCTTCCCTACCTCGTGTTATAGTTTATTATCGGATTCACATGATAGCTTTCATATGCTAGGTTATATGTTAGTGAATTGTTTCATAACATGAAAAGCATATCATATATGTTAAGGTTTTGTATTTTCCATATACATTGCTTTTATGTTATTCATGTTTAATTAAACTCGACATTTCGTGGCTGGGAGAACTCGGAGTTACTCCCCACTGACTGTGGCTTCCGTGTTTATATTTAATGCGTTTGGCAGGTTTGTGATGCATACATTGGGTACATTGACGAGCTAGCGAGCGAAGTATTTACCTTGGACCTATATTCGGTTCTTAGGATTGTATATATTATACACTCTCTTATTTCTGTATTTATACGGGAGATATGTCTCTCGTTTCAGATACTTTTTATGTATAATATTAATTCCGTTTCGTTATGAACCTTTTTATTTATGACACCTTTGTTATGTATTCTCATATCTTTTATGTATTTAAATAATTTTTTTCTTTCCGCAAATTTGAGGGTGTCACACAAGCGGTACGCTACATGCAAATAACACCACCTCGCAAGTACACAACATTTGACGGCCGGGTCGATCAACGCATAGCGTTCGCCTCCCAACAACTTCGTCGTATGCCCACTAACACATGCATTTAAGCAGTAGGATACATCCCCGTTCCGACATTCCAGCCTTATGAACGTGGAGGTAGCCAAGGGAATGAGAGTACAAAGCACATACCAACATAGTGCTCAAACCGTAACATTTGTAAAAACCGACTCAAAGTGGGAACATACCAAAAACCGTCACAAAACATGAGAATACAAGCGAATGAAATATCATATATTCAAAACATTAATATTTAAAGTCATTCCGTAAATTTATACGATAAATGAACCATCGGAAATATTATAAATGAAAACGTAAATAAGAATTTCAAAGAAACTCCAGCAGGTGCCAGCCGGTCAGGTGGACCGGCTGCCGGCCACCCGGCTGGTATCATGTATCATAAGAAAACTTGAATGAAAATACAGCGTGTCCCAGCCGGTCAAAGGGACCGGCTGCCGGCTACCCGGCTGGGACCAAAGGCATATGAGAAAAACAAAGGAGAAAGGCAACAGTGTCTCAGCCGGTCGGCTGACCGGCTGCCGGTCAGCCGGCTGAGACCTAAATCATGCATAAACTCTTACGTAACATTAATAATATACAGCGACTCCCCAGCCGGTCAGCTGACCGGCTGCCGGTCGGCCGGTTGGGGTGTATTATGCACGAAAAAGTCGTCTTTCACTAAGGCTTAACATTTACCAATTATCATCTACCATCATAAATCATCAATTCTCATATCATTTCTCAACTAACAACATCCATCATTAATTATACAATTCCTATGATTACTAGTTCTATTCTAATTACGATTACTAACATAGAAAACACGTAAAACACATAAATGATATCGAGTAACCCTTCACCGTTACCTTTTCGCGTCTTTACTCCGCGTCAATGTCCTCTTCAATCAAGAAGTAGTCTTTGTCGGGATCTTGGAGGTCACCACCTACAAATAGATAATAAAAGATGAATATAATTCACCTTTGAGAAAGACGGATAAATTGAAAAGCGAGAAAGACGGTAATTTTATTACCAAAACGGATAGAGGACGATGAAAGGGAAAGAATGAGACGAACTAGAGCGAATTTGAGCGATGAATGAAGGAGTTATGACGATTCTAAGCTTGGAAGAATATGGAGGTTAGGTTTTGGGGGATTACTTGTTGAGGAAGAAGAAGTTTGAGTTGTGAGGGTGAATTAGGTTATGAGGGAGTACAAGAAGGAGTAAGTGGAAAAAGTCAAGGAAAAAGTCAATAACGTCTTAAGACGTAATTTACTTGAAATCTCGCGTAAAGTCCAAATACGAACTCGGAAATTCTAAATTAGACACGGGAAATTTAATTCTAAACTAAAACTAAATTTCGCTGAAAAGTATCTGTAAAATATTTTTACTATAAAAATAGGGTACATTTGCGGGTGTTACAATCACCTCACCTTTTAAAAAGTTTCGCCCTCGAAACTTGAGCGAAAGAAAGATACCTTAATCGAATAGGCTTGGATATTTATTACGCATAGAAGCTTCCGTCTCCCAAGTCTCTTCTTCGACATTGGCACATCTCCACAAGAGTTTCACTAAAGGAACCACTTTACTTCTCAACTTCTTATCCTTGCGATCTAGGATGCGGATCGGCTTTTCTTCAAAGGACAAATTCGGTTCAAGCTCGGGCATTTCCTTTTGAAAGACATGGCTTGGATCACTAACATACTTTCTCAATTGAGAAACATGGAATACATCATGAACCTTAGCCAATTTCGGGGGCAAGTCCAACTTGTAAGCAACGGCACCAATCCTTTTCACAATATCAAAGGGTCCAATGTATTTCGGCCTCAATTTACCCTTAACACCAAACCTTTTAACACCTTTCATTGGAGATACTTTCAAGAACACTTTATCTCCAACTTCAAATTCTAACGGTCTTCTCCGGATATCTGCATAAGACTTTTGACGGTCTTGAGCGGCTTTCATTCTATCACGAATGACCTTCACATGATCAATGGTCTCAACAAGAACATCGGGGCCTAAGTCACGAACATCACTCAATTGATTCCAACATATAGGACTTTGACATTTCCTTCCATAAAGAGCTTCATAAGGAGCCATCTTGATCGATGCATGATAACTGTTGTTGTAAGAAAACTCCACCAACGGTAGACTCTTTTTCCAACTAGATTGGAAGTCGAGTGCACAAGCCCTAAGCAAGTCTTCTAAAGTCTGAATAGTCCTCTCGGTCTGACCATCGGTAGCGGCATGAAATGCGTTACTCATCAACAATTTACTACCCATGGCTACTTGTAAATCCTTCCAAAATCTCGAACAAAACCTCGGATCTCGGTCGGATATAATCTCCTTGGGAACACCATGGTATATAACAATCTCATCAACATAGGCTTTCGCTAGTCGATCTAAACTCCAAGTGATGATCATTATTTATATACATATTTTATGCCTCCCTTAGACACATTTAACTCGATTTACCGTATTTCCTTGCTTATTCTATGCTATTTTAGCTAGAATATCGATTCTGCCACTTTTGTTATGTTTTAATGCAGATTTGATGCATTTGGAGCTTTTTGAGATGATAGGGAGCATGGCGGAGTTGGATCGTAGAAGCTAGGCACGGGAATCGAGGAAGAAAAGAGAAGAAATGAAGGAAAGTGAAGAAAACGAGCTAAAGGAAGGTTTGCTCGATCGAGCAGTCCAACCTTGCTCGGTCGAGTCGTGGTCAGAGCTTGCTCGATCGAGCAGAGTCATTTGCTCGATCGAGCAAGCTTTATTTCGGCGGCTTTTTCGTGTTTTCCTTAATTTTAACCTAATTAGTTAGATGTTTTGTAATATATAAAGAAAGCTCGTCTCATATACTTTCGTATGCTTTCTTAGGCTTTAGAATACTTTTAAGCTTTAATTCAGAAACCCTAGTTTAATTTACTTTGCCTCCGGATTTTATTCATCAAAGACGATTGTCTTTAGTTCAACTTGTATTCGGTATTTCTCAATCTTTCTTAGTTATTTATTTAATTGTCTTCTTGTTCCTTAATTATTCTTTGTTCATCCTTTCATTGTTGTTAATCATGTTTACTTTAATTAATATTATTGTTATTTATATTATTATGAGTAGCTAAATTCCTTTCTAGGGTTGAAAGGGGATCTAGGATTGTTAGAAGGGGTAGATTAATTAATTGAATTGCAATTGCATGGTTATCGTTTGATTATCGTTTTAATTCTAGTTGTTTGATTACTGGCCAGGATTAATTAACTAGTCTCGCGAATTAGGATTGACACCGACCGGGTTAAAACTAAGATAGGCTACGATAATTGAATAGAACTCGTTTAATGATAGCGACCGCATGTTAATCGTAGATTTAAAGGGCATAATTGAATCGACCGATCTTGTGACCTTAGATAACTTTATTGCATGATAATTGATTACTCTCTTATCCCTGAATAATAATCATAGTGAACCTGTGACCCTAAACTTTTAATCTCATTGTTTTCAACCTTATTAGATTGTTATTGCTTATTATTAGTTGTTAGTATTAGTTGTTAGTATTATTAGTTATTATTATAAGTTGTTATTGTTATTATTTATTGTTTTTGTTGATTGCTTTTAGTTTAGAACTCAAATCTCAAACCCCGAATTGTTACTTTAGAGACGAACTTAGTTTAACAGATTAGAATACTACCGCCTCCATGTGGAGATACCTTGCTTACCGCTGACTATTAGTTAGTAGTGAATTAGGTTTTACTTTGATTAAGGTGACGCGACTTTAACCTTATCAAATTTGGCGCCGTTGCCGGGGAGGCAACAGTTTTCTGTTTGTTTCTACTTCGTTTGTTTTTTTCGTCTCAGGGAACCTCAGTTCCTTGAGACAGTTCTCATCCTTTTCTTTAGTTTTTGTTTATGCCCAGGTGTTCTAGGTCCGTTCTCGTGCCCTACGATTCCGAACCAGAGAAGACTCTACGGTCTAGACAAAACTTTTGGAAGGAAATTCAAGAAGCGGAAGACTTGAGTACGCTTGAAACAGTTTACGCCGAAGTCATCGCATAAAAACCGTCCTTAGAAGAGGATACACCTATTTCTGCACCTACTACAACCATGCCTACTCTAGCCAGCCACTCGGAGCCTACCGTTGCATCTATTCCCAAGGGATTTCAACTCCCTACTACGGGTAATAGTACTTTTGAGATTCGTCCATCTTATATCTCTTTGGTGGAGTGAAACATGTTTGGAGGGAGCCCGACTGAGGATCCTGCTAAGCATATGGAGAAATTTACCAACTATTGTTGCTCTATTCCTTTGACGGGTGGGGTGACACAAGATCAGATCAAGTTGGTGTTATTTCCCTTTTCATTACGAGACGGGGCAGAAGATTGGTTGAGTGAGTTGGATATGGCTGCACTTGGCATCACCGATTGGAATTCTTTGGCTCTTGCATTCTACAAAAGATATTTCCCGCCACAGAAAACCAATGCCATTAGAAGTCAAATCACAAGTTTCAAACAAGGTCCCCAAGAGAACTTTAATGAGGCCTGGGTTCGCTTCAAAAAGCTTGTCAAGTCTGTTCCACATCATGGTTTTGATACTTGGTTCTTATGCAACCAATTTTATAATGGGTTATATGACGATCAGAGGACATTGCTCGATTCTGCTGCCAATGGGAGATTCCAAAATAACACTACCGATGCCAATGCTTGGAAGCTAATTGATGAGATGGCTACTCACACTGCTGAGTATGGGAATCCTAGAGGTAATGTGAGGAGAGGAGGTACGGATAATGCAGTTGCAGCTCAGTTGGAGGCATTAACTGCCAAAATTGCCGAGTTACAAACTTCAAAGTCCTTGGAAAATAAGCAAACGGTTCATGCCATGGTTCAACAAGAGCCAACCTGTGAAAGATGTGGTACTATGGGGCATACTGCAGTGGAATGTATGAGTACGGTTGAGCAAGTCCTTGCTTTTCAATCTTTTAAGCAAGGTACACCTTACTCCAATTTTTACAATGAAAGGACAAAAGAGCATCCAAATCTATCCTACCGAAGTCAGAATGTTCTTAATCCTACCCCACCGCCACATCAGCAACAAGGTTCTTCTTATGTGATTCCTCAGAATCGCAATTTCCAAGGTAATTATAACCGCTCCAATCAAGGTGGCCAAAACTTTCAACAACCTCCACCTCCACCACCTCCAAGTAATGATATGGCGGAATTGAAAGCCATGTTGTAGCAGAGTCTTATGATCCAACAAAAGCAAGATGCTCAGATCTCACAGTTAATAGCTCATAATAAGATGGTGGACACTCAAATTGCCCAATTGGCAATTCAAAATCCACATAAGCAACCCGGTAATCTTCCTCCTCAAGGACACCCTCCACATGAACAAGCCAATGCTATCACTTTGAGGAGTGGAACCCATTACAAAGGCCCTGAAATGATAAGGGATGAAACCAATGAAAGCTTGGAAGTTGCTGATCAAAGTTCGAAAAAAGGCGAAAAAGGGGCTGAAATAGAGGTTGCTCGATCGAGCAGCACCCCCTTGCTCGATCGAGCAACCCAGAAAATTTGCTCAAATTTGTCTCGGGAAGTTTCTGACAGCTACAGTACACCAAAACTCGATCGAGCAAGTACTCTGCTCGATCGAGCAACCCCTGCTCAGGATGAAAACACTTCCAATTCATCTTCCAAAGCTAAAGAAGCCGAGCCCATTACCATTGCACTTCCCTTTCCGCACCGCCAACATAAATCCAAGCTTGATAAACAGTTTGGGAGGTTTATGGAAGTGGTCAAGAATCTGCAAGTGAGTGTGCCTTTTACCGAGTTGATTACTCAAGTGCCGGCCTATGCAAAGTTCATGAAAGATATATTGACAAGGAAGAGGTCTTTTAATGAGGTGGAGACGGTTGCATTCACTGAGGAATGTAGTGCTGTTTTGCAATCCAGATCACCACCAAAGCTAAAGGATCCAGGGATTTTTTCTATTCCTTGTAATATAGGTTGCTTGGCAATTGATAAAGCCCTTTGTGATTTAGGGGCTAGTGTTAGTGTTATGCCATTTTCTATATGCAAAAAGTTAAATATGAGTCAACTTACTGTTACAAACATGACCTTACAAATGGCCGACCGTTCTATTAAACACCCTTTAGGGATTTTAGAAGACGTACCGGTTAGAGTAAGGAAGTTTTTCATACCAGTTGACTTTGTTGTCTTAGATATGGCTGAGGACACCCAAATTCCTATCATCTTGGGACGACCATTCCTTCATACTGCGGGGGCGGTTATAGATGTTAAGAATGGGAGACTTACACTAACAGTGGGGGATGATACAATCACTTTTAACTTAGACAATGCCATGAAACATCCCATGTTAGAAGAGACATGTCATAGAGTCGATATTGTTGATATAACTATTGATGATTGTCTTTCTTTGTGTTTGAATAGGGATCCTCTGGAGATCGCCTTAATTTCCAGCACTGCTGAAGCTGGAAGCTCACGGAATGAAGAAGTAGTTGCAATGGAAAAGCTGCTGACAGGAGAGGATTGCAAGTTACAGAAGGTTTATAGCTTAGATAACCCCTCTAAGGTTACCGAGGTAAACAAACCTGAACTTAAACCCCTCCCCTCTCATCTTAAATATGTTTTTCTTGATTCCCATGAGATGAACCCTGTAATTGTCAGTGCTAGCCTATCTGAAAGCCAACTTACTGATTTGTTAGTGGTTTTAAAAAGACATAAAAAGGCTATAGGCTATAGCATTGACGATTTACAAGGTATTAGCCCTGACTTTTGTATGCACCGTATCCACTTAGAAGAAGACCATAAACCTTGTAGGCAGGGTCAGCGTCGTTTGAACCCCACTATGCAAAAGGTAGTTAGAAAAGAGGTGCAGAAACTGTTAGATGCTGGGATCATTTATGCTATTTCGGATTCCAAGTGGGTCAGTCCTGTTCAGGTAGTCCCTAAGAAGGGAGGGACTACGGTCGTCACTAATGAGAAAAACGAGCTCATATCTACTAGACTAGTGACTGGGTGGAGGATGTGTATTTATTATAGGAGGCTAAATGTAGCCACTAGGAAAGACCACTTCCCTCTTCCCTAAATTGACCAAATGTTAGAGCGTCTAGCGTGTCATAAGTATTTTTGTTATCTAGACGGCTACTCGGGGTTCTTTCAAATCCCCATCCATCCTGACGATCAGGAAAAGACTACCTTCACATGCCCTTATGGTGTCTTTGCTTACCGAAGAATGCCTTTTGGGTTATGTAATGCCCCTGCCACCTTTCAACGTTGTATGATGGCTATATTTTCTGATTATATCGAGTTTATTATGGAGGTCTTTATGGATGACTTCAGTGTTTATGGGACCGATTTTGATAGTTGTTTAGCTAATCTGACTAAGGTCTTGCAACGTTGTGAGAAGAGTAATCTTGTGTTAAACTGGGAGAAGTGCCACTTCATGGTAACTGAAGGGGTGGTACTTGGTCATTTGGGGTCTGGACGAGGCATCCAAGTGGATAAAGCTAAAGTGGAAGTGGTTGAGCAATTACCGTACCCGGGGAATGTTAAAAGTGTTAGAAGTTTCCTTGGTCATGCGGGGTTCTATCGCCGTTTTATTAAGGATTTTTCGAAAATTGCTCAACCAATGACTAAGCTTCTCCATAAGGATGCCCCGTTTGTCTTTACTGATGAGTGTGTTAAGTCTTTTGACAGGATTAAATAAGCTCTAATCTCAGCTCCTATTATCCAGTCTCCTGATTGGAATTTGCCGTTTGAGATAATGTGTGATGCCAGTGACTATGCAGTTGGGGCTGTTTTGGGGCAAAGGAAGGATAAGGTGCTACATGCAGTTTACTATGCCAGTAAGACGTTGGATGATGCGCAAGTTAACTATGCTACCACTGAGAAAGAATTACTTGCCGTTGTCTTCGCCTTAGACAAGTTTAGAGCCTATCTTGTGGGTTCTAAGGTGATAGTCTATACTGACCATGCCGCACTGAAGTACTTGTTGGCTAAGAAGGAAGCCAAACCTAGGCTCATTCGTTGGATCTTGTTGCTACAAGAATTTGATTTGGAGATCCGGGATAAGTCGGGTGCTGAGAATGTGGTAGCTGACCATTTGTCTCGTCTGAGGTTTGAAGAGGGAGAGTCCATCCCCATTGATGATTCGTTTGCTGATGATCATCTCCTTGCCATTACCATGGAAACCCCATGGTTTGCCGATTATGCCAACTTTTTGGTTGGGGGAATTATGCCTCCAGATCAATCCTATCAGCAAAAGAAGAGGTTTCAACACGATGTCAAGAGGTATTTTTGGGATGATCCTTATCTATTCCGGGAATGTGCCGACGGCATTTATCGACGATGTATTCCAGAGGGTGAGGTACATGCCAACCTTTCTCATTGTCACTCTTCTTCATATGGCGGTCATCATGGTCCCTCAAGGACGTTTGCTAAGGTTATGCAGTCGGGTTTTTATTGGCCGACTATTCTCAAGGATGCTACTACTTTTGTCCGTTCTTGTGACGCATGTCAAAGGACGGGAAATATTTCTCAAAGGCATGAGATGCCTCAAACGGGGATTTTGGAAGTTGAGATATTCGATGTTTGGGGTATTGACTACCAAGGGCCATTCCCATCTTCCCATGGTAACCAATATATTCTAGTAGCAGTTGATTATGTCTCTAAATGGGTGGAAGCCATTGCCACTCCTACTTGTGATGCCAAAGCAGTTATCAAACTGTTTCAGAAGATCATTTTCCCACGATTTGGGGTTCCTCGTGCTCTCATTAGCGATGGAGGAAAGCATTTCAATGAACGTCATCTTAATTCTTTATTGAAGAAATATGGCGTTACACATCGTCGGGGGTTAAGTTATCATCCGCAGACAAGTGGTCAGGTAGAGGTTTCTAATAGGGAGATAAAGTCAATCCTTGAGAAAGTCGTGAGTAAATCTAGGAAGGATTGGAGTCGTAAGCTTGATGACACTTTATGGGCTTACCGAACTGCTTTTAAGACTCCGATCGGTGCCTCTCCATATCGGTTAGTCTATGGCAAGGCGTGCCATTTACCGGTAGAACTTGAGCATAGGGCTATGTGGGCCATAAAAGAGCTTAATATGGATCCCTCACTGGCGGGTGAGAAACGACTTATGCAGTTGAACGAGCTTGATGAGTTTCGATTGCATGCCTATGATAATGCTCGGGTTTACAAAGAGAAGACCAAGAAATGGTATGACAAACATATCCTGCAGCGGGAATTTAAAGTTGGTGATAAAGTATTATTATTTAACTCCCGTTTGCGTTTGTTTCCAGGTAAACTCAAGTCCAGATGGTCGGGACCGTTCACAGTTACCAAGGTAAACAAGTTTGGGTCGGTTTCACTACAAACCGACAAGGGTGAGATTTTCAAAGTCAATGGTCAACGCTTGAAGATCTACTACGATGGAGCATTTATAGGGGTGATAGAGGTCGTAGACCTTTTCACTCTTGATAAATCCCCATGACTTTGAGGTAACACGGTCGTGCGGGACCGTTATAAACCAGCGCTAACCGGGAGGCAACCCGGCATTTACTTGTACTTTATTTGTAAATTTTATTTTTTTCGATTAGCCTAATTATTAATGTCATAGTTTAATTAGATTTAGTTTGGATAGTTAATATAGTTGTGCTTTCTTGAGTGCGGTGAGGGAGCGATCTAACAATTCTATTAAGTGTTTGCAGCTAATATAATTGGAAGTCGCTTTACTAATGAAGAACGAAAAGAAAAGAAAAGAAAGAAGAAAAGAAGAGAAAACAAAGGAAAAGCTGAATATCATGGGTTGCTCGACCGAGCAACTCCATGCTCGATCGAGTTTTTGCTCCAACCAATATCCAGCAATTTTAAAGAACTCAAAAATCAAGATTGTCTAGGTTGCTCGATCGAGCAAGCTTTACTTGCTCGATCGAGTCGAGCGGTTCAGACCGGCCCGCTGTTCTTTAATTAGGTTTTCGCCAATTTTTTTTCTCATTCTTCTTCTTATTTCGTCTTTGTTATCCTCTCCCTCACCCTTATCCTCTCATATACCTCAAGCAAACTCACTCCTATCTTCAATTCATCATCAATCTTGCATCAACAAACATTAATTTACTTGTTTCAAGCTCAATTTGTGAAGAAATTGATCCTCTTGCTCCCTTATTTTTGCCCAAATTGTGAATCTAGGGTTTGTTTCATATTTCTTCAATTTTGTGCTTCTAATTTGTTGTTGTTGCTTCCTAGCTTTGTTGTTTAGTAATTATTCACTCTTACATTGCTAATTGCTCCGTCTTTCTTGCGTTTTAGACTCAAATTTGAATTTTTTTCGAATTAGGGTTACTAAATCCGTCTTTTGAGCGTCTAAGTTGTGTTTGTGTGTTTTATTTACTTCCCTTAGCTATGTCTAGGCAAGAAGGAACTAGTAAGCGTCGTAGAGCACCCCGTCTTGTCCGACAACCCCACGTAGAAGCGATTCCGAGTAACCCCGACTACCCTTGGATCGTTTTCAACACACAAGAGCAGCATGACCGGTTTGCTTTGCTTCTGGGTCGTCCTATGGACCCTACTCGCTGTGTGTGCCCCAACGTTCTTGATTCACTCGGTTTTGGGAATGCCATTTTTGCTATGTTTCACCGAATCGGGTTTGGGGGGCTATATTCCCTAAATGAGCTTTCTTATCGACCATTGACACTTGAATTTTTCAGTTCCTATGATTGGGACGAGACCAATGAAAGTGTGTCTTTTAGGTTGCTTAATAGGGATTTTGTGTTGTCCTACGCCGAATTGGCGGGTCATTTGGGTCTTTCTGTCGGTGACGATGATGCTTTTATTGGTGTGCCGTCCGGCTTTCAAGCCGTTGATTATTTTCGTTTATTTACGGGTCTTCCTGAGGCACGTGTTAATGCCATGGCGGTCAATGATGTGCAACACCCTTGTTTGAGGTTGTTTTTGCGTTTCTTTAGCCTCCTTTTATTTGCTAGGAAGGACCTAAGTAAGCTTAATTCTCATGAGGTCCTATTACTTGCTTCTACCCTCAACCCCATGCATGAGATTGATTTTTATTTTAATCCGGTTGGTTTGGTGTGCTTTGCTTTCTGGAGGATCACTTCCGCTACCCAACATTCCTTAGATTGTGGTACCTGGGTCACTAAGTTGGCTAGGAGACTTGCTGGGTTTGGGGGAGACCATAACTACACACCAATGACCCCCCTTCATGCCCCTAGAGTGGATGAGGAGTACTTGCGCCACACCCTTTGTTGGATAAATGCGTTAGGAAACAATAGATTTCAGTGGCGGGTACGGGGGACCCAGTGGATAGCTCTTCCTGATACCGATAACCGTCTCCCTTCTACGGAGCGGTTGTCTACCCATGATCCTGAGACTGGACCTACCCCTCCCCCTCATTCTTATGTGGTTCCACTTGAGCTTATTTTTGCTTTAGCCGAGAACCGTCGACCTCGTCGGCGGATTACTCCTTCTACATCTACTCCGGCTACCACCACCCCGATTCCACGCTTTACACCCACCCTAGCTCCTTACCCTTACCCTCCACCTGCTTACACCTATGATCCAGCTTTAGAGAGGGAGATTAGGATTCACCAAGGAATAAACAACGACTTGGTGATGAGGGGACTTTGGGAGAACCTCATGCGGACCGATCTTAATGCTACTGCTGGTTGGACTCCGCCGAGCTACTACCGAGGTCCGGGTGATGAGACGGGTGTGTTTGATAATTATGGGGTGACTCCTCAGCAGTTTTCCCAGGAGTTCAGTCACGATTATGGTTGCCTGGGTCGTTCTTGGTATACTCCTATCCAACCGGATGCTCCAGTTGGTGGGTTTGGTGACCCGTTTCGGGCTTCTTCTTCTGGTGCTGCTGAGAGGGGCGATGATGATGATGATGATGATGATGATGATCAGGCACAGTAGTGGCCGCTGTCACTACACCCCCATTTTGCAGCTGGTTTGGGGGAAGCTATGCTTATAAGCTGGTATTATCTATCCTTGTACTTTCTTTTATTGTATTATCTTTTAGTTATTTCTCCCATTCCCCTTTGTTAGTTGTGTCCTTTAGGTTGCTGTTGTTGGTTGATTGTGTGATGCTGTGCTGTTAGCGTCACACTGAGGACACTGTGACATTTAGGTTTGGGGGAGAGTCTTTATTTATGTTGAGTCTTTATTTCAGTTGTGTGTTTAAAAAAAAAAAAAATCCATAAAAATTGAAAAATTTACAAAATCCAAAAACATGTTTTTTATTTTATTAGGTTGAGTCTTGGTGAAGTTGAATTACAATGATGATAATTTGCATTGTTTTTGCATTTGAATCCCAATAAGTTGTCCATGTACATTGTTTTGACTTGCTATTTTTGAAAACAAAGCTCATAGTACAAGTCTTGACCGTTTTTGACATACCTTATGCTAATTAGATTTGGCGATTTTTGTTGGTAAACCACTTAAAATTCTGAGGTCTATAGAGCTTCCTAGGCCAGGAACATTAATAAACTGGTCTCATTGTTTTTAGGCTTGAGTGTGGTACTCCTTGTGGAATGTGTACCATCAAATTGCATAAGTGTGACATTCGTTTCTTGATACTATACGCGTTCGTTTGATAAGTGCATGAGGAAAGGTGACTCTTTTTGTTCAAATAAGCCTCACATAGCCAAAAAGACTTGATTTTATACCCTTATTATTGAGTTCTCTATGTTTAGCCCATTTGAGCATTTGTAGCCTGTTTCATAACCTATCTAATAGCTACATTCCTAGAACTTGCCTACCTTATCGGGACAGTCGCAGTTGCATGTTTTCCTTGTCTACTTGTCTACTATGGTTGGGTCGGGATTTCAAAAAGAATATCAATTGGGTGTAGCAAGTATGTTGGCAATTATGTCATTTATTCCCTTTGTTGAGAAAAGTTGTGAAGCAAAAGAAAAGAAAAAAAAAAATGATGAAGAAAAAAAAAAAAGATTTGAATTGAAAAAATGATGAAAAGAAAATCATGAAAAAGAAGAAAAAGAGAAAAAGAAAAAAAAAAGAAAGAAAAAAATTGTTGCTTCATTGAATTATTCAAGGGAAAATGAAAGGGAATTTACTAGAGTCTAATCCATTTTTCAGAGAGCAATATCGATCTCTCTCTTGTATTGTCAAAGTTTAAGATGATTTCTCTAGTCGGTGTTGGTTTGTGCTAGTCTTGTAGATTTGTTTTGGTAAGTGTCGCTGCGACTACCGGTCTTAGCCCCACATTTCCAAACGTGCCTTGGCACAACTTTATTTCTACCTTCACCCATTAGCCTTCCTTTTTGTCCTGATTCATGTACTTTGTAGCGAATGCGTATTTGTTGGGGAAATTACTATCACATTAGAATGCATGCATGTTTCATAAGTTGAGTGAGTGTTTTTATTTCTTTCTATCTTCACAAAACTCACCTTTACATAAACTTATGAGTGCTTGAGTGAATCCGCGAGAATCCGACAATTTGAGCCTTGCAAGATTGAAAGGTATTTGGTTTTTGTCTACACTACGGTATCATGTAAAATCTTGGATTATGAGCTGCGTTTTCTACTTTCCCGTACCTTTGAATTTGTTTTATTGGTACAACTTGGTCATTACTTTGTTATAGATATGGATACCTTGGGATTTGTATGTGCATTGACATTAGCTTTGAGTTTTTCATTCACCATTTGTATGTTTGTCTTTGTATGTGTTGGTTGCTTTGCTTAGGGACAAGCAAAGGATTGGTTTGGGGGAGTTTGATGATCATTATTTATATACATATTTTATGCCTCCCTTAGACGCATTTTACTCGATTTACCGTCTTTCCTTGCTTATTTCTATGCTATTTTAGCTAGAATATCGATTCTGCCGCTTTTGTTATGTTTTAATGCAGATTTGATGCATTTGGAGCTTTTTGAGATGATATGGAGCATGGCGGAGTTGGATCGTAGAAGCTAGGCACGGGAATCGAGGAAGAAAAGAGAAGAAATGAAGGAAAGTGAAGAAAACGAGCTAAAGGAAGGTTTGCTCGATCGAGCAGTCCAACCTTGCTCGGTCGAGTCGTGGTCAGAGCTTGCTCGATCGAGCAGAGTCATTTGCTCGATCGAGCAAGCTTTATTTCGGCGGCTTTTTCGTGTTTTCCTTAATTTTAACCTAATTAAGTAGATGTTTTGTAATATATAAAGAAAGCTCGTCTCATATACTTTCGTATGCTTTGTTAGGCTTTAGAATACTTTTAAGCTTTAATTCAGAAACCCTAGTTTAATTTACTTTGCCTCCGGATTTTATTCATCAAAGACGATTGTCTTTAGTTCAACTTGTATTCGGTATTTCTCAATCTTTCTTAGTTATTTATTTAATTGTCTTCTTGTTCCTTAATTATTCTTTGTTCATCCTTTCATTGTTGTTAATCATGTTTACTTTAATTAATATTGTTGTTATTTATATTATTATGAGTAGCTAAATTCCTTTCGAGGGTTGAAAGGGGATCTAGGATTGTGAGAAGGGGTAGATTAATTAATTGAATTGCAATTGCATGGTTATCGTTTGATTATCGTTTTAATTCTAGTTGTTTGATTACTGGCCAGAATTAATTAACTAGTCTCGCGAATTAGGATTGACACCGACCGGGTTAAGACTAAGATAGGCTACGATAATCGAATAGAACTCGTTTATTGATAGCGATCGCATGTTAAATTGTAGATCTAAAGGGCATAATTGAATCGACCGATCTTGTGACCTTAGATAGCTTTATTGCATGATAATTGATTACTCCCTATCCCTGAATAATAATCCTAGTGAACCTGTGACCCTAGACTTTTAATCTCATTGTTTTCAACCTTATTAGTTTGTTATTGTTTTTTACTAGTTGTTATTATTATTAGTTATAGTTGTTATTGTTATTGTTGTTATTGTTCACTTTAGTTGTTGTTATTAATTGCTTTTAGTTTAGAAACCAAATTTCAAACCCAGAAATTGTTACCTTAGAGACGAACTTAGTTTAACAGATTAGAATACTACCGCCTCCCTGTGGATTCGATACCTTACTTACCGCTGACTATTAGTTAGTAGTGAATTAGGTTTTACATTGATTA